>JAUCRC010000076.1:0-87040 GCA_032399595.1 Tetragonula carbonaria
ATCATTCATCGTTCATCATCCATCGGTCATCATCCATCGGTCATCATAGATCTTTCGTCATACGTCACATATCATACATCATACATCGTACATCATACATCATACATCATACACCTTGCATCATATATGAAACGTCATACATCATACATCATACATCGTTCATCGTTCATCATACAACGTATATCATACATCGTTTATAATACATCGCTCTTCATACATCGTTCATCGTACATCGTTCATAGTACATAGTCCATCATACATCGATCATCATGCATCGTTAATCATACATCTTACATCGGTCACCATACATCGTTCCACATACATCGCTCATCATATATCGTTCAGCATACACCGTTCATAATACAACGTTCATCATACATCGTTCATCATACATCGTTCATCATACATCGTCCATCATTCATCGTTCAACATACGTCGTTCATCATACAAGGTTCATCATAAAACATTCATCATAGATCATACATTATACATCATAAATCACAGATCATACATCATACAACGTTCATGGTTTATCATAAATCATACATCATACATCATACTACAAATATCATGCATCATACACCATGGATCATACATCATACATCATGCATAATACATCATTCATTATGCATCATACATCACACGTCATACTTCATACATCGTTAATCACAGATGGATCATCATAATTCCTAAATAATACATCGTTCATCATACATCGTCCAACATACATCGTTCATCATACACCGTCCATCATATATCGATCATCATACATCGTTCATCATACATAGTTCATCATACATCGTTCGTCATACACCGTTCATCATACATCGTTCATCATACATCATGCATCATACCTCATGCAACAAACCTGTTACAACATATAATCATACATCATACACAATACATCATTCATCGTTCATCGTTCATCATACAACATTCATCATACAGCGTTTATAATACATCGTACTTCATACATCGTTCATCGTACATCGTTCACAGTACATAGTTCATCATACATCGTTCATCATACTTCGTTCATCATACATCGTTCACCATACATCGTTCATAATACATCGTTCATCATACAACGTCCATCGTTCATCATACACCATACATCATACATCATAATTCAAACATCATGCATCATAAATTATGCGTCATACATCATACATCATGCATCATACATCATGCATTATACTTCATACATCATAATCATTCATCATATATCAATCATCATACATCGTCATCATACATCGTTCATCACACATAGTTCATCATACATCGTTCATCATACATCGTTCATCATACATCGTTCATCATACGTCGTTCATCATACATCGCCCATCATACATCTAACATCATACATCGTTCGTCATACATCGTTCATCATGCATCGTTTATCATGCATCGTTCATCATACACCGTTCCTATTACATCGCTCCTCATACATCGTTCGCCATTCATCGTTCATCATACATCGTTCATCATACACTGTTCATCATATATCGTTCATCATACATTGTTCATCATGCATTGTTCACCACACAACGTTAATCACACATCGTCCATCGTACATCGGTCATCATACGTAGTTCATCATACGTCATACACCATACATCATACATCATACAACATACATCATGCATCACACATCATACATTGTTCATCATACATCGTTCATCATATATCGTTCATCATACATCGTTCATTACACATCGATGATCACACATCGTTCATCGTACATCGCTCACAATACGTCGTTCATTATACATCATACAGCAAGTATCATACATCATCCGTCAAACCACACACAACGTTCAACATACACCGGTCATCATACATATTTCATCATACGTCAGATATCATACATCATACATCGTACATCATACATCATACATGATACATCTTTCATCATATATGAAACGTCATTCATACATCATACATCGTTCATCGTTCATCATACAACGTTTATCATACAACGTTTATCATACATCGTTCATCATACATCGTTCATCGTACATCGTTCATAGTACATATTTCATCATACATCAATCATCATACATCGTTCATCATACATCATACATCGGTCATCATACATCGTTCCACATATATCGCTCATCATGTATCGATCATCATACGCCGTTCATCATACAACGCTCATCATACATCGTTCGTCATACATCGTTCATCATACATCGTCCATCATACATCGTTAATCATACATCGTCCATCATACATAGATCATCATACGTCATTCATCATAGATCATACATTATACATCATAAATCACAGATCATACATCATACAACGTTCATGGTGCATCATACATCATACATCACACATAATACTTCAATCATGATGCATCATACATCATACACCATACAACATACATCATGCGTCATACATCATACACCGTTCATTCCACATCGTTCATCATATATCGTTCATCATACATCGTTAAACACACATCGTCAATCACACATCGTCCATCGTACATCGCTCATCATACGTCGTTCATCATACGTCATACATCATACATCATACATCATACATCATACATGATAAGTCATACATCATACATCGTTCATCATACTTCGTCCATCATACATCGTTCATCATATATCTTTCATCTTACATCGATCATCATACATTGTTCATCATACATCGTTCATCATATATCGTTCATCATACATCGTTCATCATACATCGTTCATCATACATCGTTCGTCATACACCGTTCATCATACATCATGCATCATACCTCATGCAACATACCTCTTACAACATATAACCATACATCATACACAATACGTCATTCATCGTTCATCGTTCATCATACAACATTCATCATACATCGTTTATAATACATCGTACTTCATACAACGGTCATCATACATCGTTCATCATACATCGTTCATCATACATCGTTCATCATACATCGTTCATCATACATCATACACCTTACGTCATATACCATTCATCATGCATCATACATCATAAATCGTTCATCACACATCGTTCATAATACATCGTCCATCATACGTCATACTTCTTTCATCGCTACTCATACATCGTTCATCATTCTTCGTGCATCATACATCGATCGTCATACATCGTTCCTCATACACAGCTCCGCATACATCGTTCATCATACATCGTTAATCATAAGTCGTTCATCATAAATCGTTTATCATAAATAGTTCATAATACATCATTCATCATACATCGTTCGTCATACACCGTTCCTAATACATCGCTGCTCATACATCGTTCACCATTCATCGTTCCTCATACATCGTTCATCATACACTGTTCATCATACATCGTTCATCATACATTGTTCATCATGCATTGTTCATCACACAACGTTAATCACACATCGTTCATCGTACATAGTTCATCATACATCGTCCATCATACGTCATACATCATACATCATACATCATACAACGTACATCATGCATCATACATCATACATCGTCCATCATACATCGTTCACCATATGTCGATCATCATACATCGTTCATTACACATCGATGATCACACATAGTTCATCGTACATCGCTCACAATACGTCGTTCATTATACATCATACAGCAGGTATCATACATCATCCGTCAAACCACACACAACGTTCAACATACACCGGTCATCATACATATTTCATCATACGTCAGATATTATACATCATACATCGTACATCATACATCATACATCATACATCTTTCATCATATATGAAACGTCATTGATACATCATACATCGTTCATCGTTCATCATACAACGTTTATCATAGAACGTTTATTATACATCGTTCATCATACATCGTTCATCGTACATCGTTCATAGTACATATTTCATCATACATCAATCATCATACATCGTTCATCATACATCATACATCCGTCATCATACATCGTTCCACATATGTCGCTCATTATATATCGTTCATCATACGCCGTTCATCATACAACGCTCATCATACATCGTTCGTCATACATCGTTCATCATACATCGTTCATCATACATCGTTAATCATACATCGTTCATCATACATAGTTCATCATACGTCATTCATCATAGATCATACATTATACATCATAAATCACAGATCATACATCATACAACGTTCATGGTGCATCATACACCATACATCACACATAATACTTCAATCATCATGCATCATACATCATACACCATACAACATACATCATGGATCATACATCATACACCGTTCATTCCACATCGTTCATCATATATCGTTCATCATACATCGTTAATCACACATCGTCAATCACACAACGTCCATCGTACATCGCTCATCATACGTCGTTCATCATACGTCATACATCATACATCATACATCATACATCATACATGATAAGTCATACATCATACATCGTTCATCATACTTCGTCCATCATACATCGTTCATTATACATCGTTCATCATACATCGATCATCATACATTGTTCATCACACATAGTTCATCATACATCGTTCATCACACATCGTTCACCATACATCGTTCATCATACGTCGTTCATCATACATCGTCCATCATACATCGAACATCATACATCTTGCATCATACATTGTTCATCACTCATCGTTAATCACACAACGTCCATCGTACATCGCTCATCATACGTCGTTCATCATACGTCATACACCATAAATCATACCTCATACAACATACGTCATGCATCATACATCATACATCGTACATCATACATCGTTCATCATATATGGTTCATCATACATCGTTCATTACACATCGATAATCACACATCGTTCATCGTACATCGCTCATCATACGTCGTTCATCATACGTCATACATCATACATCATACATCATACATCATACACGATACGTCATACATCATACATCGTACATCATACATCGTTCATCACACATCGTTCGTCATACACCGTTCATCGTACATCGTTCATCATACATCATGCATCAGACACCATGCAACATACCTCTTACAACATATATCATACGTCATACACCATACATCATTCATCGTTCATCGTTCATCATACGTCGTTCAACATACATCGTCCATCATACACCGTTCATTTTACATCGCTCATCATATATCGTTGAACATACAAAGTTCATTATACACCGTTCATCTTACATCGTTCATCATACACCGTTCAGCATACATCCTTCATCATACATCGTTCATCGTTCATCATACAACGTTCATCATACATCGTTTATAATACATCGTCCTTCATACATCGTTCATCGTACATCGTTCATAGTACATAGTTCATCATACATCGTTCATCATACTTCGTTCATCATACATCGTTCCCCATACATCGTTCATAATACATCGTTCATCATACAACGTTCATCGTTCATCATACATCATACATCATACATCATACTTCAAACATCATGCATCATACATTATGCATCATACATCATACATCATGCATCATACATCATACATCATACTTCATACATCATAATCAATCATCATACATCGTTCATCATACATCGTACATCATACATGGTTCATTACACATAGTTCATCATACATCGTTCATCATACATCGTTCGCCATTCATCGTTCATCATACATCGTTCATCATACACTGTTCATCATATATCGTTCATCATACATTGTTCATCATGCATTGTTCATCACACAACGTTAATCACACATCGTCCATCGTACATCGGTCATCATACGTAGTTCATCATACGTCATACACCATACATCATACATCATACAACATACATCATGCATCACACATCATACATTGTTCATCATACATCGTTCATCATATATCGTTCATCATACATCGTTCATTACACATCGATGATCACACATCGTTCATCGTACATCGCTCACAATACGTCGTTCATTATACATCATACAGCAAGTATCATACATCATCCGTCAAACCACACACAACGTTCAACATACACCGGTCATCATACATATGTCATCATACGTCAGATATCATACATCATACATCGTACATCATACATCATACATCATACATCTTTCATCATATATGAAACGTCATTCATACATCATACTTCGTTCATCGTTCATCATACAACGTTTATCATACAACGTTTATCATACATCGTTCATCATACATCGTTCATCGTACATCGTTCATAGTACATATTTCATCATACATCAATCATCATACATCGTTCATCATACATCATACATCGGTCATCATACATCGTTCCACTTATATCGCTCATCATGTATCGATCATCATACGCCGTTCATCATACAACGCTCATCATACATCGTTCGTCATACTTCGTTCATCATACATCGTCCATCATACATCGTTAATCATACATCGTTCATCATACATAGTTCATCATACGTCATTCATCATAGATCATACATTATACATCATAAATCACAGATCATACATCATACAACGTCCATGGTGCATCATACATCATACATCACACATAATACTTCAATCATCATGCATCATACATCATACACCATACAACATACATCATGCGTCATACATCATACACCGTTCATTCCACATCGTTCATCATATATCGTTCATCATACATCGTTAAACACACATCGTCAATCACACATCGTCCATCGTACATCGCTCATCATACGTCTTTTATCATACGTCACAACATCAAATACATTATATATTATACATCATACATGATAGTTATATGTTATACATCGTTTATCACATCGTCTATTATATATTGTCCATTAGATACTGTTTATTATATACTGAATTATTATATACTGCTTCTTTTATTATATATAGTTTATTATATATTGTTTATTACATATTGTTTAATTATAGATTAATTTTTTCATTATATGCGCCTGTTTATTATACATTGTTTATTATATTATAAATATTAGACATGCAACATACCTCATACAACATACAACCATACATCATACACAATATGTCATTCATCGTTCATCGTTCATCATATAGAATTCAGTCATATATTGTTCAGGATACATTGTACTTCATACAACGGTCATCATATATTATCACAGGCATCTCCTTAATATCCTTTACATCACATCGTCTTTATTATACACTGTTTATTATATATTATACACCTTATAATTATATATATATATATACCATTCATCATGCATCATAGATCATAAATCGTTCATCACACATCGTTCACAATACATCGTCCATCATATGTCATACTTCTTACATCGCTACTCATATATAGTTCATCACTCTTCGTGCATCATACATCGATCGTCATATATCGTTCCTCATACACAGCTCCACATACATCGTTCATCATACATCGTTCATCATAAATCGTTCATCATAAATCGTTTATCATAAATCGTTCATAATACATCATTCATCATACATCGTTCGTCATACACCGTTCCTATTACATCGCTCCTCATACATCGTTCACCATTCATCGTTCATCATACATCGTTCATCATACATTGTTCATCATGCATTGTTCATCACAAAACGTTAATCACACATCGTCCATCGTACATCGGTCATCATACGTCGTTCATCATACGTCATACACCATACATCATACATTATACAACATACATCATGCATCATACATCATACATTGTTCATCATACATCGTTCATCATATATCGTTCATCATACATCGTTCATTACACATCGATGATCACACATCGTTCATCGTACATCGCTCACAATACGTCGTTCATTATACATTATACAGCAGGTATCATACATCATCCGTCAAACCACACACAACGTTCAACATACACCGGTCATCATACATATTTCATCATACGTCAGATATCATACATCATACATCGTACATCATACATCATACATCATACATCTTTCATCATATATGAAACGTCATTCATACATCATACGTCGTTCATCGTTCATCATACAACGTTTATCATAGAACGTTTATCATACATCGTTCATCATACATCGTTCATCGTACATCGTTCATAGTACATATTTCATCATACATCAATCATCATACATCGTTCATCATACATCATACATCCGTCATCATACATCGTTCCACATATGTCGCTCATCTTATATCGTTCATCATACGCCGTTCATCATACAACGCTCATCATACATCGTTCGTCATACATCGTTCATCATACATCGTTCATCATACATCGTTAATCATACATCGTCCATCATACATAGTTCATCATACGTCATTCATCATAGATCATACATTATACATCATAAATCACAGATCATACATCATACAACGTTCATGGTGCATCATACATCATACATCACACATAATACTTCAATCATCATGCATCATACATCATACAACATACATCATGCATCATACATCATACACCGTTCATTCCACATCGTTCATCATATATCGTTCATCATACATCGTTAAACACACATCGTCAATCACACATCGTCCATCGTACATCGCTCATCATACGTCGTTCATCATACGTCATACATCATACATCATACATCATACATCATACATGATAAGTCATACATCATACATCGTTCATCATACTTCGTCCATCATACATCGTTCATCATATATCGTTCATCATACATCGATCATCATACATTGTTCATCACACATAGTTCATCATACATCGTTCATCACACATCGTTCACCATACATCGTTCATCATACGTCGTTCATCATACATCGTTCATCATACATCATGCATCATACCTCATGCAACATACCTCTTACAACATACAACCATACATCATACACAATACGTCATTCATCGTTCATCGTTCGTCATATAACATTCATCATACATCGTTTATAATACATCGTACTTCATACAACGGTCATCACTCATCGTTCACCATACATCGTTCATCATACGTCGTTCATCATACATCGTCCATCATACATCGAACATCATACATCTTGCATCATACATTGTTCATCACTCATCGTTAATCACACAACGTCCATCGTACATCGCCCATCATACGTCGTTCATCATACGTCATACACCATAAATCATACCTCATACAACATACGTCATGCATCATACATCATACATCGTTCATCATACATCGTTCATCATATATGGTTCATCATACATCGTTCATTACACATCGATAATCACACATCGTTCATCGTACATCGCTCATCATACGTCGTTCATCATACGTCATACATCATACATCATACATCATACATCATACACGATACGTCATACATCATACATCGTACATCATACATCGTTCATCACACAACGTTCGTCATACACCGTTCATCGTACATCGTTCATCATACATCATGCATCAGACACCATGCAACATACCTCTTACAACATATATCATACGTCATACACCATACATCATTCATCGTTCATCGTTCATCATACGTCGTTCAACATACATCGTCCATCATACACCGTTCATTTTACATCGCTCATCATATATCGTTGAACATACAAAGTTCATTATACACCGTTCATCTTACATCGTTCATCATACACCGTTCAGCATACATCCTTCATCATACATCGTTCATCGTTCATCATACAACGTTCATCATACATCGTTTATAATACATCGTCCTTCATACATCGTTCATCGTACATCGTTCATAGTACATAGTTCATCATACATCGTTCATCATACTTCGTTCAACATACATCGTTCACCATACATCGTTCATAATCCATCGTTCATCATACAACGTTCATCGTTCATCATACACCATACGTCATACATCATACTTCAAACATCATGCATCATAAATTATGCCTCATACATCATACATCATGCATCATACATCATACATCATACTTCATACATCATAATCACTCATCATACATCGTTCATCATACATCGTACATCATACATGGTTCATTACACATAGTTCATCATACATCGTTCATCATACATCGTCCATCATACATCGTTCATCATACATCGTTCATCATATATCGTTCATTTACATCATACAGCAAGTATCATACATAATACGTTATACCACACACAACGTTCAACATACACCGGTCATCATACATCTTTCATCATATGTCAGATATCATACATCATACATCGTACATCATACATCATACATCATACACATTGCATCATTTATGAAACGTCATACATCATACATCATACATCGTTCATCGTTCATCATACAACGTATATCATAAATCGTTTATCATACATCGTTCATCATACATCGTTCATCGTACATCGATCATAGTACATAGTCCATCATACATCGACAATCATACATCGTTAATCATACATCACACATCGGTCACCATACATCGTTCCACATACATCGCCCATCATATATCGTTCATCATACACCGTTCATAATACAATGATCATCATACATCGTTCATCATACATCGTTCGTCATACATGGTTCATTATACATCGCTCATCATACATCGTTCATCATACATCTTTCAACATTCATCGTTCATCATACATCGGTCATCATTCATCGGTTATCATACATTGTTCATCATACAACAGACATCATACATCATACATCAGATATCGTTCATCATACTTTGTTCATCATACGTCATACATGATACATCGTACATCGTTCATCATACATCGTTGATCATACATCTTCCATCATACATCATACACCATACATCGCTCGACGTTCATCATACGTCCGTCATCATACATCTTTCATCATACATCGATCACCATACACCGTTCATCATACATCGTTCATCATGCATCGTACATCATACATCGTTCATCATACATCGTTCGTCATACACCGTTCATCATACATCGTCCATCATACATCATACATCATACATCGTTCGACGATCATCATACGCCAGTCATCATACATCTTTCATCATACATCGATCACCATACACCGTTCATCATACATCGTTCATCATGCATCGTACATCATACATCGTTCATCATACATTGTTCATCACTCATCGTTAATCACACATCGTCCATCGTACATCGCTCATCGTACGTCGTTCATCATACTTCATACACTATACATCATATATCATACAACATACATCATGCATCATACATCATACATCGTTCATCATACATCGTTCATCGTATATGGTTCATCATACGTCGTTCATTACACATCGATAATCACACATCGCTCATCATACGTCGTTCATCATACGTCATACACAATACATCATACATCATACAACGTACATCATGCATCATACATCATGCATCGTTCGTCTTACATCGTTCATCATATATGGTTCATCATACATCGTTCATTACACATCGATGATCACACATAGTTCATCGTACATCGCTCATCATACATCGTTCATCATACATCGTTCAACATACATCGGTCATCATACACCGGTCATCATACATCGCCCATCATACATCGTTCATCATACATCGTTCATCATACATCGCTCCTCATACATCGTCCATCATACATCGTTCATCATACATCGTCCATCCTACGTCGTTCATAATACATCGTCCATCATACATCGAACATCATACATCGTTCATCATACATAGCTCATCATACGTCATACATCATACATCATTCATCATACATCATGCATCATACAGCATACATGACACAACATTCATCAAATATCATACATCATAAATCATACATCGTACATCATTCATCGTTCATCATCCATCGGTCATCATCCATCGGTCATCATACATCTTTCGTCATACGTCACATATCATACATCATACATCGCACATCATACATCATACATCATACACCTTGCATCATATATGAAACGTCATACATCATACATCATACATCGTTCATCGTTCATCATACAACGTATATCATACATCGTTTATAATGCATCGCTCTTCATACATCGTTCATCGTACATCGTTCATAGTACATAGTCCATCATACATCGATCATCATGCATCGTTAATCATACATCATACATCGGTCACCATACATCGTTCCACATACATCGCTCATCATATATCGTTCAGCATACACCGTTCATAATACAACGTTCATCATACATCGTTCATCATACATCGTTCATCATTCATCGTTCATCATTCATCGTTCAACATACGTCGTTCATCATACAAGGTTCATCATAAAACATTCATCATAGATCATACATTATACATCATAAATCACAGATCATACATCATACAACGTTCATGGTTTATCATAAATCATACATCATACATCATACTACAAATATCATGCATCATACACCATGGATCATACATCATACATCATGCATAATACATCATTCATTATGCATCATACATCACACGTCATACTTCATACATCGTTAATCACAAATGGACCATCATAATTCCTAAATAATACATCGTTCATCATACATCGTCCAACATACATCGTTCATCATACACCGTCCATCATATATCGATCATCATACATCGTTCATCATACATAGTTCATCATACATCGTTCGTCATACACCGTTCATCATACATCGTTCATCATACATCATGCATCATACCTCATGCAACAAACCTGTTACAACATATAACCATACATCATACACAATACATCATTCATCGTTCATCGTTCATCATACAACATTCATCATACAGCGTTTATAATACATCGTACTTCATACATCGTTCATCGTACATCGTTCACAGTACATAGTTCATCATACATCGTTCATCATACTTCGTTCATCATACATCGTTCACCATACATCGTTCATAATACATCGTTCATCATACAACGTTCATCGTTCATCATACACCATACATCATACATCATAATTCAAACATCATGCATCATAAATTATGCGTCATACATCATACATCATGCATCATACATCATGCATTATACTTCATACATCATAATCATTCATCATATATCAATCATCATACATCGTTCATCATACATCGTTCTTCACACATAGTTCATCATACATCGTTCATCATACATCGTTCATCATACATCGTTCATCATACGTCGTTCATCATACATCGCCCATCATACATCTAACATCATACATCGTTCGTCATACATCGTTCATCATGCATCGTTTATCATGCATCGTTCATCATACAACGTCCATCATAGATCGCTCATCATACATCATACATCACACACCATACAACAAATATCATACAACATGAACCATACTTCGTTCATCGTAAAACGGTCATCACACGACGGTCATCATACATCGTTCATCATACATCGTTCAACATACATCGGTCATCATACACCGGCCATCATACATCGCTCATCATACATCGTTCATCATACATCGTTCATCATACATCGTTCATCATACATCGTACATCATACATCATACATCATACATCATTCATCATACATCATGCATCATACAGCATACATCACACAACATTCAACAAATATCATACATCGTAAATCATACATCGTACATCATTCATCGTTCATCATACATCGTTCATAATACATCGTTCATCATACATCGCTCAACATACAACATACATCATACATCATACAACATAAACCATACTTCGATCATCGTACAACGGTCATCATACAACGGTCATCATACATCGCTCATCATACATCGTCCATCACACATCTTTCAACATACTTCGGTCATCATACATCGGTCATCATTCATCGGTTATCATACATTGTTCATCATACATCAGATATCATACGTCATACATCATATATCGTTCATCATACTTTTTTCATCATACATCATACATGATACATCGTACATCGTTCATCATACATCGTTGATCATACATCGTCCATCACACATAGCTCATCATACATCATACATCATACATCATTCATCATACATCATGCATCATACAGCATACATCACACAACATTCAACAAATATCATACATCATAAAACATACATCGTACATCATTCATCGTTCATCATTCATCGGTCATCATACATTGTTCATCATACATCGCTCATTATACATCATACATCATACATCGTACAACAAACATCATACAACGTAAACCATACTTCGTTCATCGTACAACGGTCATCATACATAGCTCATCATACATCGTTCATCATACATCTTTCAACATACATCGGTCATCATACATCGGTCATCATTCATCGGTTATCATACATTGTTCATCATACATCAGACATCATACATCATACATCATATATCGTTCATCATACTTTGTTCATCATACATCATACATGATACATCGTACATCGTTCATCATGCATCGTTGATCATACATCGTCCATCATACATCATACATCATACATCGTTCGACGTTCGTCATACGTCCGTCATCATACATCTTTCATCATACATCGATCACCATACACCGTTCATTATACATCGTTCATCATGCATCGTACATCATACATCGTTCATCATACATTGTTCATCACTCATCGTTAATCACACAACGTCCATCGTACATCGCTCATCATACGTCGTTCATCATACGTCATACACCATAAATCATACATCATACAACATACGTCATGCATCATACATCATACATCGTTCATCATACATCGTTCATCATATATGGTTCATCATACATCGTTCATTACACATCGATAATCACACATCGTTCACCGTACATCGCTCATCATACGTCGTTCATCATACGTCATACATCATACATCATACATCATACATCATACACGATACGTCATACATCATACATCGTACATCATGCATCGTTCATCACACATCGTTCGTCATACGCCGTTCATCGTACATCGTTCATCATACATCATGCATCGGACATCATGCAACATACGTCTTACAACATATATCATACGTCATACAACATACATCATTCATCGTTCATCGTTCATCATACGTCGTTCAACATACATCGTTCATCATACACCGTTCATTTTACATCGTTCATCATATATCGTTGAACATACATCGTTCATTACACACCGTTCATCTTACATCGTTCATCATACATCGTTCAACATACGTCGTTCATCATACATCGTTCATCAAACCCCGTTCATCATGCATCGTTCATCATACATCATGCATCATACATCATACAACAAACCACTAACATCATACATGATACATCATACACAATACATCATACATCGTTCATCGTCCATCATACACCGTTCATCTTACATAGATCATCATACATCGTTCAACATACATCGTTCATCATACATCGTTCATCATAAACCGTTCATCATATATCGGTTGTCATTCATTGCTCATCATACGCAGTTCATCATACGTCGTACATCATACATCGTTCGTCATACATCGGTCATCATACACCGGTAATCATACATCGGTCACCATTCACCGGTCATCATACATCGCTCATCATACATCGTTCATCATACGTCGTTCAGCATACATCCTTCATCATACATCGTTCATCGTTCATCATACAACGTTCATCATACATCGTTTATAATACATCGTCCTTCATACATCGTTCATCGTACATCGTTCATAGTACATAGTTCATCATACATCGTTCACCATACTTCGTTCGACATACATCGTTCACCATACATCGTTCACCATACATCGTTCATAATTCATCGTTCATCATACAACGTTCGTCGTTTATCATACACCATATAGCATACATCATACTTCAAACATCATGCATCATAAATTATGCCTCATACATCATACATCATGCATCATACATCATACATCATACTTCATACATCATAATCATTCATCATACATCGTTCATCATACATCGTACATCATACATGGTTCATTACACATAGTTCATCATACATCGTTCATCATACATCGTTCATCATACATCGTTCATCATACATCGTTCATCGTACATCGTTCATCATACATCGTTGATCATACATCGTCCATCATACATAGATCATCATACATCATACATCATACATCATTCATCATACATCATGCATCATACAGCATACATGACACAACATTCAACAGATATCATACAACATAAATCATACATCGTACATCATTCATCGTTCATCATGCATCGGTCATCATCCATCGGTCATCACACATCGTTCATCATATACCGTTCATTATACATCATACAGCAAGTATCATACATAATACGTCATACCACTCACTACGTTCAACATACACCGGTCATCATACATCTTTCATCATACGTCAGATATCATACATCATACATCGTACATCATACATCATTCATCATACACCTTGCATCATATATGAAACGTCATACATCATACGTCATACATCGTTCATCGTTCATCATACAACGTATATCATACATCGTTTATCATACATCGTTCATCATACATCGTTCATCGTACATCGTTCATAGTACATAGTTCATCATACATCGTTCATCATACATCGTTAATCGTACATCATACATCTGTCACCATACATCGTTCCACATACATCGCTCATCATATATCGTTCAGCATACACCGTTCATAATACAACGTTCATCATACATCGTTCATCATACATCGTTCATCATACATCGTTCATCATACATCGTTCATCATACGTCGTTCATCATACATAGTTCATCATACGTCATTCATCATAGATCATACATTATACATCATAAATCACAGATCATACATCATACAACGTTCATGGTCTATCATACATCATACATCATACATCATACTTCAAACATCATGCATCATACACCATGGATCATACATCACACATCATGCATAATACATCATACATTATGCATCATACATCATACGTCATACTTCATACATCGTTCATCACAAATGGATCATAATACTTTGAAAATAATACATCGTTCATCATACATCGTTCATCATACACCGTTCATCTTATATCGACCATCATACATCGTTCATCATACATAGTTCATCATACATCGTTCGTCATACATCGCTCCTCATACACAGCACCTCGTACATCGTTCATCATACATCGTTCATCATAAATCGTTCATCATACATCGTTTATCATACATCGTTCATAATACGTCATTCATCATACATCGTACATCATACCTCGTTCATCATACACTGTTCATCATACATCGTTCATCATACATCGTTCATCGTACTTCGTTCATCGTACTTCGTTCATCATACATCAAACATGTTAACTCATACGTCGTACATCATACATCGTTGATCATACATCGTACACCATACATCATACATCATACAAAGGTCATCATAATTCGTTCATTATAATTCGTTCATCATACATCGTTCATCATACATCGTTCATCATTCACATCTCATCATACATCGTACATCATACATCGTTCACCCTACATAGTCCTTAATACATCATTCATCATACACCGTTCATCATATATCGGTTGTCATTCATCGGTCATCATACATTGTTCATCATTCGTCGTTCATCATACATCGTTCGTCATACATCGGTCATCATACACCGGTCATCATACATCGTTCATTACACATCGATGATCACACATCGTTCATCGTACATCGCTCATCATACGTCGTTCATTATACATCACACAGCAGGTATCATACATCATACGTCATACCACACACAACGTTCAACATACACCGGTCGTCATACATCTTTCATCATACGTCAGATAACATACATCACACATCGTACATCATACATCATACATCATACATCTTTCATCATATATGAAACGTCATCCATCATACATCATACAACGTTCATCGTTCATCGTACAACGTATATCATACAACGTTTATCATACATCGTTCATCATACATCGTTCATCGTACATCGTTCATAGTACATAGTTCATCATACATCGATCATCATACATCGTTCATCATACATCATACATCGGACATCATACATCGTTCCACATATATCGCTCATCATGTATCGATCATCATACGCCGTTCATCATACAACGCTCATCATACATGGTTCGTCATACATCGTTCATCATACATCGTCCATCATACATCGTTAATCATACATCGTCCATCATACATAGTTCATCATACGTCATTCATCATAGATCATACATTATACATCATAAATCACAGATCATACATCATACAACGTTCATGGTGCATCATACATCATACATCACACATAATACTTCAATCATCATGCATCATACATCATACACCATACAACATACATCATGCGTCATACATCATACACCGTTCATTCCACATCGTTCATCATATATCGTTCATCATACATCGTTAAACACATATCGTCAATCACACATCGTCCATCGTACATCGCTCATCATACGTCGTTCATCATACGTCATACATCATACATCATACATCATACATCATACATGATAAGTCATACATCATACATCGTTCATCATACTTCGTCCATCATACATCGTTCATCATATATCGTTCATCATACATCGATCATCATACATTGTTCATCACACATAGTTCATCATACATCGTTCATCACACATCGTTCACCATACATCGTTCATCATACGTCGTTCATCATACATCGTTCATCATACATCATGCATCATACCTCATGCAACATACCTCTTACAACATACAACCATACATCATACACAATACGTCATTCATCGTTCATCGTTCATCATACAACATTCATCATACATCGTTTATAATACATCGTACTTCATACAACGGTCATCATACATCGATCATCATACATCGTTCATCATACATCGTTCATCATACATCGTTCATCATACATCATACACCTTACGTCATTCATCATGCATCAAACATCATAAATCGTTCGTCACACATCGTTCATAATACATCGTCCATCATAAGTCATACTTCTTACATCGCTACTCATATATCGTTCATCACTCTTCGTGCATCATACATCGATCGTCATACATCGTTCCTCATACACAGCTCCACATACATCGTTCATCATACATCGTTCATCATAAATCGTTCATCATAAATCGTTTATCATAAATCGTTCATAATACATCATTCATCATACATCGTTCGTCATACACCGTTCCTATTACATCGCTCCTCATACATCGTTCGCCATTCATCGTTCATCATACATCGTTCATCATACACTCTTCATCATATATCGTTCATCATACATTGTTCATCATGCATTGTTCATCACACAACGTTAATCACACATCGTCCATCGTACATGGGTCATCATACGTAGTTCATCATACGTCATACACCATACATCATACATCATACAACATACATCATGCATCACACATCATACATTGTTCATCATACATCGTTCATCATATATCGTTCATCATACATCGTTCATTACACATCGATGATCACACATCGTTCATCGTACATCGCTCACAATACGTCGTTCATTATACATCATACAGCAAGTATCATACATCATCCGTCAAACCACACACAACGTTCAACATACACCGGTCATCATACATATTTCATCATACGTCAGATATCATACATCATACAACGTACATCATACATCATACATCATACATCTTTCATCATATATGAAACGTCATTCATACATCATACATCGTTCATCGTTCATCATACAACGTTTATCATACAACGTTTATCATACATCGTTCATCATACATCGTTCATCGTACATCGTTCATAGTACATATTTCATCATACATCAATCATCATACATCGTTCATCATACATCATACATCGGTCATCATACATCGTTCCACATATATCGCTCATCATGTATCGACCATCATACGCCGTTCATCATACAACGCTCATCATACATCGTTCGTCATACATCGTTCATCATACATCGTCCATCATACATCGTTAATCATACATCGTTCATCATACATAGTTCATCATACGTCATTCATCATAGATCATACATTATACATCATAAATCACAGATCATACATCATACAACGTTCATGGTGCATCATACATCATACATCACACATAATACTTCAATCATCATGCATCATACATCATACACCATACAATACATCATGCGTCATACATCATACACCGTTCATTCCACATCGTTCATCATATATCGTTCATCATACATCGTTAAACACACATCGTCAATCACACATCGTCCATCGTACATCGCTCATCATACGTCGTTCATCATACGTCATACATCATACATCATACATCATACATGATAAGTCATACATCATACATCGTTCATCATACTTCGTCCATCATACATCGTTCATCATATATCGTTCATCATACATCGAACATCATACATTGTTCATCACACATAGTTCATCATACATCGTTCATCACACATCGTTCATCATACATCGTTCATCATACGTCGTTCATCATACATCGTCCATCATACATCGAACATCATACATCTTGCATCATACATTGTTCATCACTCATCGTTAATCACACAACGTCCATCGTACATCGCTCATCATACGTCGTTCATCATACGTCATACACCATAAATCATACCTCATACAACATACGTCATGCATCATACATCATACATCGTTCATCATACATCGTTCATCATATATGGTTCATCATACATCGTTCATTACACATCGATAATCACACATCGTTCATCATACATCGCTCATCATACGTCGTTCATCATACGTCATACATCATACATCATACATCATACATCATACACGATACGTCATACATCATACATCGTACATCATACATCGCTCATCACACATCGTTCGTCATACACCGTTCATCGTACATCGTTCATCATACATCATGCATCAGACATCATGCAACATACCTCTTACAACATATATCATACGACATACACCATACATCATGCATCGTTCATCGTTCATCATACGTCGTTCAACATACATCGTTCATCATACACCGTTCATTTTACATCGTTCATCATATATCGTTGAACATACAAAGTTCATTATACACCGTTCATCTTACATCGTTCATCATACACCGTTCAACATACATCCTTCATCATACATCGTTCATCGTTCATCATACAACGTTCACCATACATCGTTTATAATACATCGTCCTTCATACATCGTTCATCGTACATCGCTCATAGTACATAGTTCATCATACATCGTTCATCATACTTCGTTCAACATACATCGTTCACCATACATCGTTCATAATCCATCGTTCATCATACAACGTTCATCGTTCATCATACACCATACGTCATACATCATACTTCAAACATCATGCATCATAAATTATGCCTCATACATCATACATCATGCATCATACATCATACATCATACTTCATACATCATAATCACTCATCATACATCGTTCATCATACATCGTACATCATACACGGTTCATTACACATAGTTCGTCATACATCGTTCATCATACATCGTCCATCATTCATCGTTCATCACACATCGTTCATCATATATCGTTCATTTACATCATACAGCAAGTATCATACATAATACGTTATACCACACACAACGTTCAACATACACCGGTCATCATACATCTTTCATCATATGTCAGATATCATACATCATACATCGTACATCATACACCATACATCATACACATTGCAACATTTATGAAACGTCATACATCATACATCATACATCGTTCATCGTTCACCATACAACGTATATCATAAATCGTTTATC
Organism: Tetragonula carbonaria; assembly: GCA_032399595.1. Taxonomy (NCBI): domain Eukaryota; kingdom Metazoa; phylum Arthropoda; class Insecta; order Hymenoptera; family Apidae; genus Tetragonula; species Tetragonula carbonaria. The sequence goes on from JAUCRC010000076.1 coordinate 21,502, forward strand.
ATACATCGTTCATCATACATCGTTCATCGTACATCGATCATAGTACATAGTCCATCATACATCGACAATCACACATCGTTAATCATACATCACACATCGGTCACCATACATCGTTCCACATACATCGCCCATCATATATCGTTCATCATACACCGTTCATAATACAACGATCATCATACATCGTTCATCATACATCGTTCGTCATACATGGTTCATTATACATCGCTCATCATACATCGTTCATCATATATCTTTCAACATTCATCGTTCATCATACATCGGTCATCATTCATCGGTTATCATACATTGTTCATCATACAACAGACATCATACATCATACATCAGATATCGTTCATCATACTTTGTTCATCATACGTCATACATGATACAACGTACATCGTTCATCATACATCGTTGATCATACATCTTCCATCATACATCATACATCATACATCGCTCGACGTTCATCATACGTCCGTCATCATACATCTTTCATCATACTTCGATCACCATACACCGTTCATCATACATCGTTCATCATGCATCGTACATCATACATCGTTCATCATACATCGTTCGTCATACACCGTTCATCATACATCGTCCATCATACATCATACATCATACATCGTTCGACGATCATCATACGCCAGTCATCATACATCTTTCATCATACATCGATCACCATACACCGTTCATCATACATCGTTCATCATGCATCGTACATCATACATCGTTCATCATACATTGTTCATCACTCATCGTTAATCACACATCGTCCATCGTACATCGCTCATCGTACGTCGTTCATCATACTTCATACACTATACATCATATATCATACAACATACATCATGCATCATACATCATACATCGTTCATCATACATCGTTCATCGTATATGGTTCATCATACGTCGTTCATTACACATCGATAATCACACATCGCTCATCATACGTCGTTCATCATACGTCATACACAATACATCATACATCATACAACGTACATCATGCATCATACATCATGCATCGTTCGTCTTACATCGTTCATCATATATGGTTCATCATACATCGTTCATTACACATCGATGATCACACATAGTTCATCGTACATCGCTCATCATACATCGTTCATCATACATCGTTCAACATACATCGGTCATCATACACCGGTCATCATACATCGCCCATCATACATCGTTCATCATATATCATACATCATACATCGTTCATCATACATCGTCCTTCGTATATGGTTCATCATACGTCGTTCATTACACATCGATAATCACACATCGCTCATCATACGTCGTTCATCATACGTCATACACAATACATCATACATCATACAACGTACATCATGCATCATACATTATACATCGTTCATCATACATCGTTCATCATATATGGTTCATCATACATCGTTCATTACACATCGATGATCACACATCGTTCATCGTACATCGCTCATCATACATCGTTCATCATACATCGTTCAACATACATCGGTCATCATACACCGGTCATCATACATCGCCCATCATACATCGTTCATCATACATCGTTCATCATACATCGCTCCTCATACATCGTCCATCATACATCGTCCATCCTACGTCGTTCATAATACATCGTCCATCATACATCGATCATCATACATCGTTCATCATACATAGCTGATCATACGTCATACATCATACATCATTCATCATACATCATGCATCATACAGCATACATGACACAACATTCATCAAATATCATACATCATAAATCATACATCGTACATCATTCATCGTTCATCATGCATCGGTCATCATCCATCGGTCATCATACATCTTTCGTCATACGTCACATATCATACATCATACATCGTACATCATACATCATACATCATACACCTTGCACCATATATGAAACGTCATACATCATACATCATACATCATTCATCGTTCATCATACAACGTATATCATACATCGTTTATAATACATTGCACTTCATACATCGTTCATCGTACATCGTTCATAGTACATAGTCCATCATACATTGATCATCATGCATCGTTAATCATACATCATACATCGGTCACCATACTTCGTTCCGCATACATCGCTCATCATATATCGTTCAGCATACACCGTTCATAATACAACGTTCATCATACATCGTTCATCATACATCGTTCATCATACATCGTTCATCATTCATCGTTCAACATACGTCGTTCATCATACAAGGTTCATCATAAAACATTCATCATAGATCATACATTATACATCATAAATCACAGATCATACATCATACAACGTTCATGGTTTATCATAAATCATACATCATACATCATACTACAAATATCATGCATCATACACCATGGATCATACATCATACATCACGCATAATACATCATACATTATGCATCATACATCACACGTCATACTTCATACATCGTTAATCACAAATGGATCATCATAATTCCTAAATAATACATCGTTCATCATACATCGTCCAACATACATCGTTCATCATACACCGTCCATCATATATCGATCATCATACATCGTTCATCATACATAGTTCATCATACATCGTTCGTCATACACCGTTCATCATACATCGTTCATCATACATCATGCATCATACATCATGCAACATACCTGTTACAACATATAACCATACATCATACACAATACATCATTCATCGTTCATCGTTCATCATACAACGTTCATCATACATCGTTTATAATACATCGTTCTTCATACATCGTTCATCGTACATCGTTCACAGTACATAGTTCATCATACATCGTTCATCATACTTCGTTCATCATACATCGTTCATCATACATCGTTCATAATACATCGTTCATCATACAACGTTCATCGTTCATCATAGATCATACATCATACATCATACTTCAAACATCATGCATCATACATTATGCATCATACATCATACATCATGCATCATACATCATTCATTATACTTCATACATCATAATCATTCATCATATATCAATCATCATACATCGTTCATCATACATCGTTCATCACACATAGTTCATCATACATCGTTCATCATACATCGTTCATCATACATCGTTCATCATACGTCGTTCATCATACATCGCCCATCATACATCTAACATCATACATCGTTCGTCATACATCGTTCATCATGCATCGTTTATCATGCATCGTTCATCATACAACGTCCATCATAGATCGCTCATCATACATCATACATCATACACCATACAACAAACATCATACAACATGAACCATACTTCGTTCATCGTACAACGGTCATCACACGACGGTCATCATACATCGTTCATCATACATCGTTCAACATACATCGGTCATCATACACCGGCCATCATACATCGCTCATCATACATCGTTCATCATACATCGTTCATCATACATCGTTCATCATACATCGTACATCATACATCATACATCATACATCATTCATCATACATCATGCATCATACAGCATACATCACACAACATTCAACAAATATCATACATCGTAAATCATACATCGTACATCATTCATCGTTCATCATACATCGTTCATAATACATCGTTCATCATACATCGCTCAACATACATCATACATCATACATCATACAACATAAACCATACTTCGATCATCGTACAACGGTCATCATACAAAGGTCATCATACATCGCTCATCATACATCGTCCATCACACATCTTTCAACATACTTCGGTCATCATACATCGGTCATCATTCATCGGTTATCATACATTGTTCATCATACATCAGATATCATACATCATACATCATATATCGTTCATCATACTTTTTTCATCATACATCATACATGATACATCGTACATCGTTCATCATACATCGTTGATCATACATCGTCCATCACACATAGCTCATCATACATCATACATCATACATCATTCATCATACATCATGCATCATACAGCATACATCACACAACATTCAACAAATATCATACATCATAAAACATACATCGTACATCATTCATCGTTCATCATGCATCGGTCATCATACATTGTTCATCATACATCGCTCATTATACATCATACATCATACATCGTACAACAAACATCATACAACGTAAACCATACTTCGTTCATCGTACAACGGTCATCATACATAGCTCATCATACATCGTTCATCATACATCTTTCAACATACATCGGTCATCATACATCGGTCATCATTCATCGGTTATCATACATTGTTCATCATACATCAGACATCATACGTAATACATCATATATCGTTCATCATACTTTGTTCATCATACATCATACATGATACATCGTACATCGTTCATCATACATCGTTGATCATACATCGTCCATCATACATCATACATCATACATCGTTCGACGTTCATCATACGTCCGTCATCATACATCTTTCATCATACATCGATCACCATACACCATTCATCATACATCGTTCATCATGCATCGTACATCATACATCGTTCATCATACATTGTTCATCACTCATCGTTAATCACACAACGTCCATCGTACATCGCTCATCATACGTCGTTCATCATACGTCATACACCATAAATCATACATCATACAACATACGTCATGCATCATACATCATACATCGTTCATCATACATCGTTCATCATATATGGTTCATCATACATCGTTCATTACACATCGATAATCACACATCGTTCACCGTACATCGCTCATCATACGTCGTTCATCATACGTCATACATCATACATCATACATCATACATCATACACGATACGTCATACATCATACATCGTACATCATGCATCGTTCATCACACATCGTTCGTCATACGCCGTTCATCGTACATCGTTCATCATACATCATGCATCGGACATCATGCAACATACGTCTTACAACATATATCATACGTCATACAACATACATCATTCATCGTTCATCGTTCATCATACGTCGTTCAACATACATCGTTCATCATACACCGTTCATTTTACATCGTTCATCATATATCGTTGAACATACATCGTTCATTACACACCGTTCATCTTACATCGTTCATCATACATCGTTCAACATACGTCGTTCATCATACATCGTTCATCAACCCCGTTCATCATGCATCGTTCATCATACATCATGCATCATACATCATACAACAAACCACTAACATCATATATGATACATCATACACAATAAATCATACATCGTTCATCGTTCATCATACACCGTTCATCTTACATAGATCATCATACATCGTTCAACATACATCGTTCATCATACATCGTTCATCATAAACCGTTCATCATATATCGGTTGTCATTCATTGCTCATCATACGTTGTTCATCATACGTCGTACATCATACATCGTTCGTCATACATCGGTCATCATACACCGGTAATCATACATCGGTCACCATTCACCGGTCATCATACATCGCTCATCATACATCGTTCATCATACGTCGTTCAGCATACATCCTTCATCATACATCGTTCATCGTTCATCATACAACGTTCATCATACATCGTTTATAATACATCGTCCTTCATACATCGTTCATCGTACATCGTTCATAGTACATAGTTCATCATACATCGTTCACCATACTTCGTTCGACATACATCGTTCACCATACATCGTTCACCATACATCGTTCATAATTCATCGTTCATCATACAACGTTCGTCGTTCATCATACACCATACATCATACATCATACTTCAAACATCATGCATCATAAATTATGCCTCATACATCATACATCATGCATCATACATCATACATCATACTTCATACATCATAATCATTCATCATACATCGTTCATCATACATCGTACATCATACATGGTTCATTACACATAGTTCATCATACATCGTTCATCATACATCGTTCATCATACATCGTTCATCATGCATCGTTCATCTGATATCGTTCATTATACATCATACAGCAAGTATCATACATAATACGCCATACCACACACAACGTTCAACATACACCGGACATCATACATCTTTCATCATATGTCAGATATCATACATCATACATCGTACATCATACATCATACATCATACACATTGCATCATTTATGAAACGTCATACATCATATATCATACATCGTTCATCGTTCATCATACAACGTATATCATAAATCGTTTATCATACATCGTTCATCAAACATCGTTCATCGTACATCGTACATAGTACATAGTCCATCATACATCGACCATCATACATCGTTAATCATACATCATACATCGGTCACCATACATCGTTCCACATACATCGCACATCATATATCGTTCATCATACACCGTTCATAATACAACGTTCATCATACATCGTTCATCATACATCGTTCATCATACATCGTTCATCATACATCGTTCATCATACATCGTTCGTCATACACCGTTCATCATACATCGTTCATCATACATCATGCATCATACCTCATGCAACATACCTCTTACAACATATAACCATACATCATACACAATATAACATTCATCGTTCATCGTTCATCATACAACATTCATCATACATCGTTTATAATACATCGTACTTCATACATCGTTCATCGTACATCGTTCATATTACATAGTTCACCATACATCGTTCATCATACTTCGTCCATCATACATCGTTCACCATACAACGTTCATAATACATCGTTCATCATACAACGTTCATCGTTCATCATACACCATACATCATACATCATACTTCAAACATCATGCATCATAAATTATGCATCATACATCACACATCATGCATCACACATCATACATTATACTTCATACATCATAATCATTCATCATATATCGTTCATCATACATCGTTCATCATAAATCGTTCATCACACATAGTTCATCATACATCGTCCATCATACATCGTTCATCATACATCGTTCATCATACGTCGTTCATCACACATCGTCCATCATACATCTAACATCATACATCGTTCATCATACATCGGTCATCATGCATCGTTCATCATACATCGTTCATCATACACCGTCCATCATACATCGCTCATCATACATCATACATCATACATCGTTCGTCATACATCGTTCATCATGCATCGTTTATCATGCATCGTTCATCATACAACGTCCATCATACATCGCTCATCATACATCATACATCATACACCATACAACAAATATCATACAACATGAACCATACTTCGTTCATCGTACAACGGTCATCATACAACGGTCATCATACATCGTTCATCATACATCGTTCATCATACTTCGTTCATCATACATCGTTCATCATACATCATACATCATACATCATTCATCATACATCATGCATCATACAGCATACATCACACAACATTCAACAAATATCATACATCATAAATCATACATCGGATGTCATTCATCGTTCATCATACATCGTTCATAATACATCGTTCATCATACATCGCTCAACATACATCATACATCATACATCATACAACAAACATCATACAAGATAAACCATACTTCGATCATCGTGCAACGGTCATCATACAACGGTCATCATACATCGCTCATCATACATCTTTCATCATACATCTTTCAACATATATCGGTCATCATACATCGGTCATCATTCATCGTTTATCGTACATTGTTCATCATACATCAGATATCATACATCATACATCATATATCGTGCATCATACTTCTTTCATCATACATCATACATGATACAACGTACATCGTTCATCATACGTCGTTGATCATACATCGTCCATCATACATAGCTCATCATACATCTTACATCATACATCATTCATCATACATCATGCATCATACAGCATACATGACACAACATTCAACAAATATCATACAACATAAATCATACATCGTACATCATTCATCGTTCACCATGCATCGGTCATCATCCATCGGTCATCACACATCGTTCATCATATACCGTTCATTATACATCATACAGCAAGTATCATACATATTACGTCATACCACTCTCTACGTTCAACATACACCGGTCATCATACATCCTTCATCATACGTCAGATATCATACATTATACATCGTACATCATACATCATTCATCATACACCTTGCATCATATATGAAACGTCATACATCATACGTCATACATCGTTCATCGTTCATCATACAACGTATATCATACATCGTTTATCATACATCGATCATCATACATCGTTCATCGTACATCGTTCATAGTACATAGTTCATCATACATCGTTCATCACACATCGTTAATCGTACATCATACATCGGTCACCATACATCGTTCCACATACATCGCTCATCATATATCGTTCAGCATACACCGTTCATAATACAACGTTCATCATACATCGTTCATCATACATCGTTCATCATACATCGTTCATCATACATCGTTCATCATACGTCGTTCATCATACATAGTTCATCATACGTCATTCATCATAGATCATACATTATACATCATAAATCACAGATCATACATCATACAACGTTCATGGTCTATCATACATCATACATCATACATCATACTTCAAACATCATGCATCATACACCATGGATCATACATCACACATCATGCATAATACATCATACATTATGCATCATACATCATACGTCATACTTCATACATCGTTCATCACAAATGGATCATCATACTTTGAAAATAATACATCGTTCATCATACATCGTTCATCATACACCGTTCATCTTATATCGACCATCATACATCGTTCATCATACATAGTTCATCATACATCGTTCGTCATACATCGCTCCTCATACACAGCACCTCGTACATCGTTCATCATACATCGTTCATCATAAATCGTTCATCATACATCGTTTATCATACATCGTTAATAATACGTCATTCATCATACATCGTTCGTCATTCATCGCCCCTCTTACATCGCTCCTCATACATCGTTCATCATACATCGTACATCATACCTCGTTCATCATACACTGTTCATCATACATCGTTCGTCGTACATCGTTCATCGTACTTCGTTCATCGTACTTCGTTCATCATACATCAAACATGATAACTCATACATCGTTCATCATACATCGTTGATCATACATCGTACACCATACATCATACATCATACAAAGGTCATCATAATTCGTTCATTATAATTCGTTCATCATACAGCGTTCATCATACATCGTTCATCATTCACCTCTCATCATACATCGTACATCATACATCGTTCACACTACATAGTCCTTAATACATCATTCATCATACACCGTTCATCATATATCGGTTGTCATTCATCGGTCATCATACATCGTTCATCATTCGTCGTTCATCATACATCGTTCGTCATAAATCGGTCATCATACACCGGTCATCATACATCGGTCATCATACACCGGTCATCATACATCGTTCATCATACATCGTTCATCATACATCGTTCATCATACATTGTTGATCATACATAGTTCATCGTACATCATACATCGTGCAAAGGTCATCGTACTCCGTTCATAATACATCTTTAATAAAACATATTTCATCATACATCGTTCGTCATACATCGTCCCTCTAACATCGCTCCTCATATTTCAATCATCATACATGGTTCACCGTACACCGTTCATCAAACATTGTCCATCATACATTTGTCATCATACATCGTTCATCATAAGCCATAAACCATTCGTTATCCATCACACATCATACATCATACGTTATGCATCGTTCAATATTCATCTTCCATCATACACCGGCCATCATACATCGCTCATCTTACATCGTTCATCATACATCGTTCATCATACATCGTTCATCATACATCGTTCATCATACATCATACATCATACATCATTCATCATACATCATGCATCATACAGCATACATCACACAACATTCAACAAATATCATACATCGTAAATCATATATCGTACATCATTCATCGTTCATCATACGTCGTTCATCATACATCGCTCATCATACATCGCTCATAATTCATCATACATCATACATCATACAACAAACATCATACAACATAAACGATTCTTCGTTCATCGTACAACGGTCATCATACAACGGTCATCATACATCGCTCATCATACATCGTTAATCATACATCTTTCAACATACATCGGTCATCATACATCGGACATCATTCATCGGTTATCATACATTGTTCATCATACATCAGACATCATACATCATACGTCATATAACGTTCATCATACTTTGTTCATCATACATCATACATGATACATCGTACATCGTTCATCATACATCGTTGATCATACATCGTCCATCATACATCATACATCATACATCGTGCGACGTTCATCATACGTACGTCATCATACATCTTTCATCATAAATCGAACACCATACACCGTTCATCATACATCGTTCATCATACATCGTTCATCATACATCGTTCATCATACATTGTCCATCACTCATCGTTAATCACAGATCGTCCATCGTACATCATACATCATACATCATTCATCATACATCATGCATCATACAGCATACATCACACAACATTCAACAAATATCATACAACATAACTCATACATCGTACATCATTCATCGTTCATCATGCATCGGTCATCATCCATCGGTCATCATACATCGTTCATCATATACCGTTCATTATACATCATACAGCAAGTATCATACATAATACGTCATACCACACACAACGTTCAACATACACCGGTCATCATACATCTTTCACCATACGTCAGATATCATACATCATACATCGTACATCATACATCATTCATCATACACCTTGCATCATATATGAAACGTCATGCATCATACGTCATACATCGTTCATCGTACATCGTTCATAGTACATAGTTCATCATACATCTATCATCATACATCGTTAATCATACATCATATATTAGTCACCATACATCGTCCCACATACAACGCTCATCATATATCGTTCAGCATACACCGTTCATAATACAACGTTCATCATACATCGTTCATCATACATCGTTCATCATACATCGTTCATCATACATCGTTCATCATACGTCGTTCATCGTATATGGTGCATCATACGTCGTTCATTACACATCGATAATCACACATCGCTCATCATACGTTGCTCATCATACGTCATACACAATACATCATACACCATACAACGTACATCGTGCATCATACATCATACATCGTTCATCATACATCGTTCATCATATATGGTTCATCATACATCGTTCATTACACATCGATGATCACACATCGTTCATCGTATATCGCTCATCATACATCGTTCGTCATACATAGTTCAACATACATCGGCCATCATACACCGGTCATCATACATCGCCCATCATACATCGATCATCATACATCGTTCATCATACATCGTTCATCATACATCGTTCATCGTACATTGTTCATCACTCATCGTTAAACACACATCGTCCATCGTACATCGCTCATCATACGTCGTTCATCGTACGTCATAAACCATACATCATACATCATACAACATACATCATGCATCATACATCATACATCGTTCATCATACATCGTTCATCATACATCGTTCGTCATACATCGTTTCTCCTTCATCGCTCCTCATACATCGTCCGTCATACATCGTTCATCATACATCTTACATTCTACGTCGTTCATCATACATCGTCCATCATACATCGAACATCATACATCGTTCATCATACATAGCTCATCATACATCATACATCATACATCATTCATCATACAGCATACATGACACAACATTCAACAAATATCATACATCATAAATCATACATCGTACATCATTCATCGTTCATCATGCATCGGTCATCATCCATCGGTCATAACACATCGTTCATCATATATCGTTCATTATACATCATACAGCAAGGATCATACATAATACGTCATACCAAACACAACGTTCAACATACAACGGTCATCATACATCTTTCATCATACGTCATATATCATACATCATACATCGTACATCATACATCATACATCATACATCATACATCATACATCATACACCTTGCATCATATATGAAACGTCATACATCATACATCATACATCGTTCATCGTTCATCACACAACGTATATGATACATCGTCTATAATACATCGCTCATCATACATCGTTCATCGTACATCGTTCATAGTACATAGTTCATCATACATCGATCATCATACATCGTTAATCATACATCATACATCGGTCACCATACATCGTTCCACATACATCTCTCATCATATATCGTTCAGCATACACCGTTCATAATACAGCGTTCATCATACATCGTTCATCATACATCGTTCATCATACATCGTTCATCATACATCGTTCATCATACGTCGTTCATCATACAAGGTTCATCATACGACATTCATCATAGATCATACATTATACATCATAAATCACAGATCATACATCATACAACGTTCATGGTTTATCATACATCATACAACATACATCATACTACAAACATCATGCATCATACAACATGGATCATACATCATACATCATGCATAATACATCATGCATTATGCATCATACATCAAACGTCATACTTCATACATCGTTCATCACAAATGGATCACCATAATTCCTAAATAATACATCGTTCATCATACATCGTCCAACATACATCGTTCATCATACACCGTCCATTTTATATCGATCATCATACATCGTTCATCATACATAGTTCATCATACATCAAACATGATAACTCATACATCGTTCATCATACATCGTTGATCATACATCGTACACCATACATCATACATCATACAACGGTCATCATAATTCGTTCATTATAATTCGTTCATCATACATCGTTCATCATACATCGTTCATCATTCACCTCTCATCATACATCGTACATCATACATCGTTCACCCTACATAGTTCATAATACATCGTTCATCATACATCGTTCATCATACATCGTTCATCATACATCATACATCATACATCATTCATCATACATCATGCATCATACAGCATACATGACACAACATTCAACAAATATCATACATCATAAATCATACATCGTACATCATTCATCGTTCATCATGCATCGGTCATCATCCATCGGTCATAACACATCGTTCATCATATATCGCTCATTATACATCATACAGCAAGGATCATACATAATACGTCATACCACACACAACGTTCAACATACACCGGTCATCATACATCTTTCATCATACGTCAGATATCATACATCATACATCGTACATCATACATCATACATCATACTCCTTGCATCATATATGAAACGTCATACATCATACATCATACATCGTTCTTCGTTCATCACACAACGTATATCATACATCGTCTATAATACATCGCTCATCATACATCGTTCATCCTACATCGTTCATAGTACATAGTTCATCATACATCGATCATCATACATCGTTAATCATACATCATACATCGGTCACCATACATCGTTCCACATACATCGCTCATCATATATCGTTCAGCATACACCGTTCATAATACAGCGTTCATCATACATCGTTCATCATACATCGTTCATCATACATCGTTCATCATACATCGTCCATCATACGTCGTTCATCATACAAGGTTCATCATACGACATTCATCATAGATCATACATTATACATCATAAATCACAGATCATACATCATACAACGTTCATGGTTTATCATACATCATACATCATACATCATACTACAAACATCATGCATCATACAACATGGATCATACATCATACATCATGCATAATACATCATACATTATGCATCATACATCAAACTTCATACTTCATACATCGTTCACCACAAATGGATCACCATAATTCCTAAATAATACATCGTTCATCATACATCGTCCAACATACATCGTTCATCATACACCGTCCATCTTATATCGATCATCATACATCGTTCATCATACATAGTTCATCATACATCGATCGTCATACACCGTTCATCATACATCGTTCATCATACATCATGCATCATACCTCATGCAACAAACCTATTACAACATATAACCATACATCATACACAATACATCATTCATCGTTCATCGTTCATCATACAACATTTATCATACATCGTTTATAATACATCGTACGTCATACATCGTTCATCGTACATCGTCCATAGTACATAGTTCATCATACATCGTTCATCTTACTTCGTTGATCATACATCGTTCACCATACATCGTTCATAATACATCGTTCATAATACATCGTTCATCATACAACGTTCATCGTTCATCATACACCATACATCATACATCATACTTCAAACATCATGCATCATAAATTATCCATCATACATCATACATCATGCATCATACATCATGCATTATTCTTCATACATCATAATCATTCATCATACATCAATCATCATACATCGTTCATCATACATCGTTCATCACACATCGTTCATCATACATCGTTCATAATACATCGTTCATCATACATCGTACATCATACGTCGTTCATCATACATCGTCCATCATACATCTAACATCATACATCGTTTGTCATAAATCGTTCATCATGCATCGTTTATCATGCATCGTTCATACAACGTCCATCATACATCGCTCATCATACATCATACATCATACACCATACAACAAATATCATACAACATGAACCATACTTCGTTCATCGTACAACGGTCATCATACAACGGTCATCATACATCGTTCATCATACATCGTTCAACATACATCGGTCATCATACACCGGCCATCATACATCGCTCATCATACATCGTTCATCATACATCGTTCATCATACATCGTTCATCATACATCGTTCATCATACATCATACATCATACATCATTCATCATACATCATGCATCATACAGCATACATCACACAACATTCAACAAATATCATACATCATAAATCATACATCGTACATCATTCATCGTTCATCATACATCGTTCATAATACAGCGTTCATCATACATCGCTCAACATACATCATACATCATACATCATACAACAAACATCATACAACATAAATCATACTTCGATCATCGTACAACGGTCATCATACAACGGTCATCATACATCGCTCATCATACATCGTTAATCATACATCTTTCAACATACATCGGTCATCATACATCGTTCATCATACATTGTACATCACTCATCGTTAATCACAGATCGTCCATCGTACATCATACATCATACATCATTCATCATACATCATGCATCATACAGCATACATCACACAACATTCAACAAATATCATACAACATAAATCATACATCGTACATCATTCATCGTTCATCATGCATCGGTCATCATCCATCGGTCATCATACATCGTTCATCATATACCGTTCATTATACATCATACAGCAAGTATCATACATAATACGTCATACCACACACAACGTTCAACATACACCGGTCATCATACATCTTTCATCATACGTCAGATATCATACATCATACATCGTACATCATACATCATTCATCATACACCTTGCATCATATATGAAACGTCATACACCATACGTCATACATCGTTCATCGTTCATCATACAACGTATATCATACATCGTTTATCATACATCGTTCATCATACATCGTTCATCGTACATCGTTCATAGTACATAGTTCTTCATACATCGATCATCATACATCGTTAATCATACATCATACATCGGTCACCATACATCGTCCCACATACATCGCTCATCATATATCGTTCAGCATACACCGTTCATAATACAACGTTCATCATACATCGTTCATCATACATCGTTCATCATACATCGTTCATCATACATCGTTCATCATTCGTCGTTCATCATACATAGTTCATCATACGTCATTCATCATAGATCATACATTATACATCATAAATCACAGATCATACATCGTACAACGTTCATGGTTTATCATACATCATACATCATACATCATACTTCAAACATCATGCATCATACACCATGGATCATACATCATACATCATGCATAATACATCATACATTATGCATCATACATCATACGTCATACTTCATACATCGTTCATCACAAATGGATCAGCATACTTCGAAAATAATACATCGTTCATCATACATCGTTCATCATACACCGTTCATCTTATATCGACCATCATACATCGTTCATCATACATAGTTCATCATACATCGTTCGTCATACATCGCTCCTCATACACAGCACCTCGTACATCGTTCATCATACATCGTTCATCATAAATCGTTCATCATACATCTTTTATCATACATCGTTCATAATACGTCATTCATCATACATCGTTCGTCATTCATCGTCCCTCTTACATCGCTCCTCATACATCGTTCATCATACATCGTACATCATACCTCGTTCATCATACACTGTTCATCATACATCGTTCATCATACATCGTTCATCGTACTTCGTTCATCGTACTTCGTTCATCATACATCAAACATGATAACTCATACATCGTTGATCATACATCGTTGATCATACATCGTACACCATACATCATACATCATACAAAGGTCATCATACTTCGTTCATCATAATTCGTTCATCATACATCGTTCATCATACATCGTTAATCATTCACCGTTCATCATACATCGTACATCATACATCGTTCACCCTACATAGTTCATAATACATCATTCATCATACACCGTTCATCACACATCGGATGTCATTCATCGGTCATCATACATCGTTCATCATACTTCGTTCATCAAACATCGTTCGTCATTCATCGGTCATCATACACCGGTCATCATACAACGGTCATCATACACCGGTCATCATACATCGTTCATCATACATCGTTCATCATACATCGTTCATCACACATTGTTCATCATACATAGTTCATCATACATCATACATCTTACATCATACATCATACTTCTTACATCATACACCACACACCCTTCATCATACATCGTCCATCATACATCGTTCATCACACATCGTTCATAATACATTGTCCATCTTACGTCGTCCTTCATACATCGCTCCTCATACATCGATCGTCATACATCGTGCATCATACATCGATCGTCATACATCGCCCCTCATACATCGCTCCACATTCATCGTCCATCATACATCGTTCATCATACATTGTTGATCATACATAGTTCATCGTACATCATACATCGTGCAAAGGTCATCATACTCCGTTCATAATACATCTTTAACAAAACATATATCATCATACATCGTTCGTCATACATCGTCCCTCTAACATCGCTCCTCATTCTTCAATCATCATACATCGTTCATTGTACACCGTTCATCAAACATTGTCCATCATACCTTTGTCATCATACATCGTTCATCGTAAACCATAAACCATTCGTTATCCATCACACATCATTCATCATACGTTATGCATCGTTCAGTATTCATCTTCCATCATACACCGGCCATCATACATCGCTCATCTTACATCGTTCATCATACATCGTTCATCATACATCGTTCATCATACATCGTTCATCATACATCATACATCATACATCATTCATCATACATCATGCATCATACAGCATACATCACACAACATTCAACAAATATCATACATCATATATCATATATCGTACATCATTCATCGTTCATCATACGTCGTTCATCATACATCGTTCATCATACATCGCTCAACATACATCATACATCATACATCATACAACAAACACCATACAACATAAACGATTCTTCGTTCATCGTACAACGGCCATCATACAACGGTCATCATACATCGCTCATCATACATCGTTAATCATACATCTCTCAACATACATCGGTCATCATACATCGGACATCATTCATCGGTTATCATACATTGTTCATCATACATCAGACATCATACATCATACATCATATACCGTTCATCATAATTTGTTCATCATACATCATACATGATACATCGTACATCGTTCATCATACATCGTTGATCATACATCGTCCATCATACATCATACATCATACATCGTCCGACGTTCATCATACGTCCGTCATCATACATCGTTCATCATACATCGATCACCATATACCGTTCATCATGCATCGTTCATCATACACCGTTCATCATACACCGTCCATCATACATCGTTCATCATATATCGTACATCATACATCGATAATCATACATTGTTCGTCACACATAGTTCGTCATACATCGTTCATCATACATCGTTCATCATACATCGTTCATCATACATCGTTCATCATACGTCGTTCATCATACATCGTTCATCATACATCGAACATCATACATCGTTCATCATACATCGTTCATCATACATTGTTCGTCATACATGGTTCCTCTTACATCGCTCCTCATACATCGTACATTATACATCGTTCATCATACATCGTTCATCATACATCGTTCATCATACATCGCTCATCATTCATCATACATCATACATCATACAAAAACATCATACAACATAAACCATATATCGTTCATCATACAACGGTCATCATACAACGGTCATCATACATCATTCATCATACATCGTTCATCATAAATCGTTCAACGTACATCGGTCTTCATACATCGGTCATCATTCATCGGTTATCATACATTGTTCATCATACATCAGACATCATACATCATACATCATTTATCGTTCATCATACTTCGTTCATCATACATCATACATGATACATCGTACATCGTTCATCATACATCGTTGATCATACATCGGCCATCATACGTCGTTCATCATATATCGTACATCATACATCGAACATCATACATCGTTCATCATACATCGATCATCATACATCGTTCGTCATACATCGTTCCTCTTACATCGCTCCTCATACATCGTCCATCATGCATCGTTCACCATACATCGTTTATAATACATCGTCCTTCATACATCGTTCATCGTACATCGTTCATAGTAGATAGTTCATCATACTTCGTTCATCATACTTCGTTCATCATACATCGTTCACAATACATCGTTCATAATACATCGTTCATCATACAACGTTCATCGTTCATCATACACCATACATCATACATCATACTTCAAACATCATGCATCATAAATCATGCATCATACATCATACATCATACTTCATACATCATAATCATGCATCATACATCGTTCATCATACATCGTTCATCATACATCGTTCATCATACATCGTTCATCATACATCGATAATCATACATTGTTCGTCACACATCGTTCGTCATACATCGTACCTCTAACATTGCACCTCATACATCGTCCATCATACATGGTCCATCATACATCGTTTATCATACATCGTTTATCATACATCGCTCATTATACATCATACATCATACACCACAAACAAACATCATAATATATAAACCATACTTCGTACATCGTACAACGGTCATCATACAACGGTCATCATACATCGTTCACCATACATCGTTCAACATACAACGGTCATCATACATCGGTCATCATCCATCGGTTAACACACATTGTTCATCATACATCAGACATCATACATCATACATCATATATCGTTCATCATACATCGTCCATCATACATCGATCATCATACTTCGTTCATCATACATCATACATGATACATCGTACATCTTTCATCATACATCGTTGATCATACATCGTCCATCATACGTCATACATCATACATCGTTCGACGTTCATCATACATCGGTCATCATACATCTTTCATCATACATCGTTCACCATACACCGTTCACCATACATCGTTCATCATACATCGTTCATCATACGTCGTTCATCATACACTGTTCATCATACATCGTTTATCAAACATCGTTCATCATACATCGTTCATCATACATCGTTCATCATACATCGTTCATCGTACATCGGTCATCTGCAGCGGTCATCATACATTGTTCATCATACATCGTTCATCATACATCACACATCTTACATAATACATCATACTTCTTACATCATGCACCACACATCCTTCATCATACATCGTCCATCATACATCGTTCATCACACATCGTTCATAATACATTGTCCATCATACGTCGTCCTTCATACATCGCTCCTCATACATCGATCATCATACATCGTGCATCATACATCGATCGTCATACATCGCCCCTCATACATCGCTCCACATTCATCGTCCATCATACATCGTTCATCATGCATTGTTGATCATACATAGTTCATCGTACATCATACATCGTGCAAAGGTCATCATACTCCGTTCATAATACATTTTTAATTAAGCATATTTCATCATACATCGTTCGTCATACATCGTCCCTCTAACAACGCTCCTCATACTTCAATCATCATACATCGTTCATCGTACACCGTTCATCAAACATTGTCCATCATACATTTGTCATCATACATCGTTCATCATAAACCATAAACCATTCGTTATCCATCACACATCATACATCATACGTTATGCATCGTTCAATATTCATCTTCCATCATACACGGCCATCATACATCGCTCATCTTACATCGTTCATCATACATCGTTCATCATACATCGTTCATCATACATCGTTCATCATACATCATACATCATACATCTTTCATCATACATCATGCATCATACAGCATACATCACACAACATTCAACAAATATCATACATCATAAATCATATATCGTACATCATTCATCGTTCATCATACGTCGTTCATCATACATCGTTCATCATACATCGCTCATCATACATCATACATCATACATCATACAACAAACATCATACAACACAAACGATTCTTCGTTCATCGTACAACGGTCATCATACAACGGTCATCACACATCGCTCATCATACATCGTTAATCATACATCTTTCAACATACATCGGTCATCATACATCGGACATCATTCATCGGTTATCATACATTGTTCATCATACATCAGACATCATACATCATACATCATATACCGTTCATCATACTTTGTTCATCATACATCATACATGATACATCGTACATCGTCCATCATACATCGTTGATCATACATCGTCCATCATACATCATACATCATACATCGTGCGACGTTCATCATACGTCCGTCATCATACATCTTTCATCATAAATCGATCACCATACACCGTTCATCATACATCGTTCATCACACATTGTCCATCACTCATCGTTAATCACAGATCGTCCATCGTACATCATACATCATACATCATACATCATTCATCATACATCATGCATCATACAGCATACATCACACAACATTCAACAAATATCATACAACATAAATCATACATCGTACATCATTCATCGTTCATCATGCATCGGTCATCATCCATCGGTCATCATACATCGTTCATCATATACCGTTCATTATACATCATACAGCAAGTATCATACATAATACGTCATACCACACACAACGTTCAACATACACCGGTCATCATACATCTTTCATCATACGTCAGATATCATACATCATACATCGTACATCATACATCATTCATCATACACCTTGCATCATATATGAAACGTCATACACCATACGTCATACATCGTTCATCGTTCATCATACAACGTATATCATACATCGTTTATCATACATCGTTCATCATACATCGTTCGTCGTACATCGTTCATAGTACATAGTTCATCATACATCGATCATCATACATCGTTAATCATACATCATACATCGGTCACCATACATCGTCCCACATACATCGCTCATCATATATCGATCAGCATACACCGTTCATAATACAACGTTCATCATACATCGTTCATCATACATCGTTCATCATACATCGTTCATCATACATCGTTCATCATACGTCGTTCATCATACATAGTTCATCATACGTCATTCATCATAGATCATACATTATACATCATAAATCACAGATCATACATCGTACAACGTTCATGGTTTATCATACATCATACATCATACATCATACTTCAAACATCATGCATCATACACCATGGATCATACATCATACATCATGCATAATACATCATACATTATGCATCATACATCATACGTCATACTTCATACATCGTTCATCACAAATGGATCAACATACTTCGAAAATAATACATCGTTCATCATACATCGTTCATCATACACCGTTCATCTTATATCGATCATCATACATCGTTCATCATACATAGTTCATCATACATCGTTCGTCATACATCGCTCCTCATACACAGCACCTCGTACATCGTCATCATACATCGTTCATCATACATCGTTCATCATACATCGTTCATCGTACTTCGTTCATCGTACTTCGTTCATCATACATCATACATGATAACTCATACATCGTTCATCATACATCGTTGATCATTCATCGTACACCATACATCATACATCATACAAAGGTCATCATACTTCGTTCATCATACTTCGTTCATCATACATCGTTCATCATTCACCGTTCATCATACAACGTACATCATACATCGTTCACCCTTCATAGTTCATCATACATCATTCATCATACACCGTCCATCATATATCGGTTGTCATTCATCGGTCATCATACATCGTTCATCATACGTCGTACATCATACATCGTTCGTCATACATCGGTCATCATACACCGGTCATCATACATCGGACATCATACACCGGTCATCATACATCGTTCATCATACATCGTTCATCATACATCGTTCATCATACATTGTTCATCATACATCGTTCATCATACATCATACATCTTACATCATACATCATACTTCATACATCATACACCACACATCCTTCATCACACATCGTCCATCATACATCGTTCATCACACATCGTTCATAATACATTGTCCATCATACGTCGTGCTTCATACATCGCTCCTCATACATCGATCATCATACATCGTGCATCATACATCGATCGTCATACATCGCCCCTCATACATCGCTCCACATTCATCGTCCACCATACATCGTTCATCATACATTGTTGATCATACATAGTACATCATACAACGTACATCATACATCGTGCAAAGGTCATCATACTCCGTTCATAATACATCTTTAATAAAACATATTTCATCATACATCGTTCGTCATACATCGTCCCTCTAACATCGCTCCTCATACTTCAATCATCATACATCGTTCATCGTACACCGTTCATCAAACATTGTCCATCATACTTTTGTCATCATACATCGTTCATCATAAACCATAAACCATTCGTTATCCATCACACATCATACATCATACGTTATGCATCGTTCAATATTAATCTTCCATCATACACCGGCCATCATATATCGCTCATCTTACATCGTTCAACATACATCGTTCATCATACATCGTTCATCATACATCGCTCATCATACATCATACATCATACATCATTCATCATACATCATGCATCATACAGCATACATCACACAACATTCAACAAATATCATACATCATAAATCATATATCGTACATCATTCATCGTTCATCATACGTCGTTCATCATACATCGTTCATCATACATCGCTCAACATACATCATACATCATACATCATACAACAAACACCATACAACATAAACGATTCTTCGTTCATCGTACAACGGCCATCATACAACGGTCATCATACATCGCTCATCATACATCGTTAATCATACATCTCTCAACATACATCGGTCATCATACATCGGACATCATTCATCGGTTATCATACATTGTTCATCATACATCAGACATCATACATCATACATCATATACCGTTCATCATAATTTGTTCATCATACATCATACATGATACATCGTACATCGTTCATCATACATCGTTGATCATACATCGTCCATCATACATCATACATCATACATCGTCCGACGTTCATCATACGTCCGTCATCATACATCTTTCATCATAAATCGATCACCATATACCGTTCATCATACATCGTTCATCATACATCGTTCATCATACACCGTCCATCATACATCGTTCATCATACATCGTTCATCATACATCGATAATCATACATTGTTCGTCACACATAGTTCGTCATACATCGTTCATCATACATCGTTCATCATACATCGTTCATCATACATCGTTCATCATACGTCGTTCATCATACATCGTTCATCATACATCGAACATCATACATCGTTCATCATACATCGATCATCATACATTGTTCGTCATACATGGTTCCTCTTACATCGCTCCTCATACATCGTACATTATACATCGTTCATCGTATATCGTTCATAATACATCGTTCATCATACATCGCTCATCATTCATCATACATCATACATCATACAAAAACATCATACAACATAAACCATATATCGTTCATCATACAACGGTCATCATACAACGGTCATCATACATCATTCATCATACATCGTTCATCATAAATCGTTCAACGTACATCGGTCTTCATACATCGGTCATCATTCATCGGTTATCATACATTGTTCATCATACATCAGACATCATACATCATACATCATTTATCGTTCATCATACTTCGTTCATCATACATCATACATGATACATCGTACATCGTTCATCATACATCGTTGATCATACATCGGCCATCATACGTCGTTCATCATATATCGTACATCATACATCGAACATCATACATCGTTCATCATACATCGATCATCATACATCGTTCGTCATACATCGTTCCTCTTACATCGCTCCTCATACATCGTCCATCATGCATCGTTCACCATACATCGTTTATAATACATCGTCCTTCATACATCGTTCATCGTACATCGTTCATAGTAGATAGTTCATCATACTTCGTTCATCATACTTCGTTCATCATACATCGTTCACAATACATCGTTCATAATACATCGTTCATCATACAACGTTCATCGTTCATCATACACCATACATCATACATCATACTTCAAACATCATGCATCATAAATCATGCATCATACATCATACATCATACTTCATTCATCATAATCATGCATCATACATCGTTCATCATACATCGTTCATCATACATCGTTCATCATACATCGTTCATCATACATCGATAATCATACATTGTTCGTCACACATCGTTCGTCATACATCGTACCTCTAACATTGCACCTCATACATCGTCCATCATACATGGTCCATCATACATCGTTTATCATACATCGTTTATCATACATCGCTCATTATACATCATACATCATACACCACAAACAAACATCATAATATATAAACCATACTTCGTACATCGTACAACGGTCATCATACAACGGTCATCATACATCGTTCACCATACATCGTTCAACATACAACGGTCATCATACATCGGTCATCATCCATCGGTTAACACACATTGTTCATCATACATCAGACATCATACATCATACATCATATATCGTTCATCATACATCGTCCATCATACATCGATCATCATACTTCGTTCATCATACATCATACATGATACATCGTACATCTTTCATCATACATCGTTGATCATACATCGTCCATCATACGTCATACATCATACATCGTTCGACGTTCATCATACATCGGTCATCATACATCTTTCATCATACATCGTTCACCATACACCGTTCACCATACATCGTTCATCATACATCGTTCATCATACGTCGTTCATCATACACTGTTCATCATACATCGTTTATCAAACATCGTTCATCATACATCGTTCATCATACATCGTTCATCATACATCGTTCATCGTACATCGGTCATCTGCAGCGGTCATCATACATTGTTCATCTTACATCGTTCATCATACATCACACATCTTACATAATACATCATACTTCATACATCATACACCACACATCCTTCATCATACATCGTCCATCATACATCGTTCATCACACATCGTTCATAATACATTGTCCATCATACGTCGTCCTTCATACATCGCTCCTCATACATCGATCATCATACATCGTGCATCATACATCGATCGTCATACATCGCCCCTCATACATCGCTCCACATTCATCGTCCATCATACATCGTTCATCATACATTGTTGATCATACATAGTTCATCGTACATCATACATCGTGCAAAAGTCATCATACTCCGTTCATAATACATCTTTAATTAAGCATATTTCATCATACATCGTTCGTCATACATCGTCCCTCTAACAACGCTCCTCATACTTCAATCATCATACATCGTTCATCGTACACCGTTCATCAAACATTGTCCATCATACATTTGTCATCATACATCGTTTATCATAAACCATAAACCATTCGTTATCCATCACACATCATACATCATACGTTATGCATCGTTCAATATTCATCTTCCATCATACACCGGCCATCATACATCGCTCATCTTACATCGTTCATCATACATCGTTCATCATACATCGTTCATCATACATCGTTCATCATACATCATACATCTTACATCATTCATCATACATCATGCATCATACAGCATACATCACACAACATTCAACAAATATCATACATCATAAATCATATATCGTACATCATTCATAGTTCATCATACGTCGTTCATCATACATCGCTCATCATACATCGCTCATCATTCATCATACATCATACATCATACAACAAACATCATACAACATAAACGATTCTTCGTTCATCGTACAACGGTCATCATACAACGGTCATCATGCATCGCTCATCATACATCGTTATTCATACATCTTTCAACATACATCGGTCATCATACATCGGACATCATTCATCGGTTATCATACATTGTTCATCATACATCAGACATCATACATCATACGTCATATAACGTTCATCATACTTTGTTCATCATACATCATACATGATACATCGTACATCGTTCATCATACATCGTTGATCATACATCGTCCATCATACATCATACATCATACATCGTGCGACGTTCATCATACGTACGTCACCATACATCTTTCATCATAAATCGAACACCATACACCGTTCATCATACATCGTTCATCATACATCGTTCATCATACATCGTTCATCATACATTGTCCATCACTCATCGTTAATCACAGATCGTCCATCGTACATCATACATCATACATCATTCATCATACATCATGCATCATACAGCATACATCACACAACGTTCAACAAATATCATACAACATAACTCATACATCGAACATCATTCATCGTTCATCATGCATCGGTCATCATCCATCGGTCATCATACATCGTTCATCATATACCGTTCATTATACATCATACAGCAAGTATCATACATAATACGTCATACCACACACAACGTTCAACATACACCGGTCATCATACATCTTTCATCATGCGTCAGATATCATACATCATACATCGTATATCATACATCATTCATCATACACCTTGCATCATATATGAAACGTCATACACCATACGTCATACATCGTTCATCGTTCATCATACAACGTATATCATACATCGTTTATCATACATCGTTCATCATACATCGTTCATCGTACATCGTTCATAGTACATAGTTCATCATACATCGATCATCATACATCGTTAATCATACATCATACATCGGTCACCATACATCGTCCCACATACATCGCTCATCATATATCGTTCAGCATACACCGTTCATAATACAACGTTCATCATACATCGTTCATCATACATCGTTCATCATACATCGTTCATCATACATCGTTCATCATACGTCGTTCATCATACATAGTTCATCATACGTCATTCATCATAGATCATACATTATACATCATAAATCACAGATCATACATCGTACAACGTTCATGGTTTATCATACATCATACATCATACATCATACTTCAAACATCATGCATCATACACCATGGATCATACATCATACATCATGCATAATACATCATACATTATGCATCATACATCATACGTCATACTTCATACATCGTTCATCACAAATGGATCAACATACTTCGAAAATAATACATCGTTCATCATACACCGTTCATCTTATATCGATCATCATACATCGTTCATCATACATAGTTCATCATACATCGTTCGTCATACATCGCTCCTCATACACAGCACCTCGTACATCGTTCATCATACATCGTTCATCATAAATCGTTCATCATACATCGTTTATCATACATCGTTCATAATACGTCATTCATCATACATCGTTCGTCATTCATCGTTCCTCTTACATCGCTCCTCATCGTCCATCATACATCGTACATCATACCTCGTACATCATACACTGTTCATCATACATCGTTCATCATACATCGTTCATCGTACTTCGTTCATCGTACTTCGTTCATCATACATCATACATGATAACTCATACATCGTTCATCATACATCGTTGATCATACATCGTACACCATACATCATACATCATACAAAGGTCATCATACTTCGTTAATCATAATTCGTTCATCATACATCGTTCATCATACATCGTTAATCATTCACCGTTCATCATATATCGTACATCATACATCGTTCACCCTACATAGTTCATCATACATCATTCATCATACACCGTTCATCACACATCGGATGTCATTCATCGGTCATCATACATCGTTCATCATACGTCGTTCATCAAACATCGTTCGTCATTCATCGGTCATCATACACCGGTCATCATACAACGGTCATCATACACCGGTCATCATACATCGTCCATCATACATCGTTCATCATACATCGTTCATCACACATTGTTCATCATACATAGTTCATCATACATCATACATCTTACATCACACATCATACTTCTTACATCATACACCACACATCCTTCATCATACATCGTCCATCATACATCGTTCATCACACATCGTTCATAATACATTGTCCATCATACGTCGTCCTTCATACATCGCTCCTCATACATCGATCGTCATACATCGTGCATCATACATCGATCGTCATACATCGCCCCACATACATCGCTCCACATTCATCGTCCATCATACATCGTTCATCATACATTGTTGATCATACATAGTTCATCGTACATCATACATCGTGCAAAGGTCATCATACTCCGTTCATAATACATCTTTAACAAAACATATATCATCATACATCGTTCGTCATACATCGTCCCTCTAACATCGCTCCTCATTCTTCAATCATCATACATCGTTCATTGTACACCGTTCATCAAACATTGTCCATCATACCTTTGTCATCATACATCGTTCATCATAAACCATAAACCATTCGTTATCCATCACACATCAATCATCATACGTTATGCATCGTCCAGTATTCATCTTCCATCATACACCGGCCATCATACATCGCTCATCTTACTTCGTTCATCATACATCGTTCATCATACATCGTTCATCATACATCGTTCATCATACATCATACATCATACATCATTCATCATACACCGTTCATCACACATCGGTTGTCATTCATCGGTCATCGTACATCGTTCATCATACGTCGTTCATCAAACATCGTTCGTCATTCATCGGTCATCATACACCGGTCATCATACATCGTTCATCATACATCGTTCATCATAAATCGTTCATCATACATCGTTTATCATACGTCGTGCATAATACATCATGCATCATACATTGTTCGTCATACATCGTTTCTGTTACATCGCTCCTCATACATCGTTGATCATACATCGTACACCATACATCATACATCATACAACGGTCATCATAATTCGTTCATCATACTTACTTCATCATACATCGTTCATCATACATCGTTCATCATTCCCCGTTCATAGTACATCGTACATCATACATAGCTCACCATACATAGTTGATCATACATCATTCATCATACACTGTTCATCATATATCGGTTGTCATTCATCGGTCATCATACATCGTTCATCATACGTCGTTCATCATACATCATTCATCATACACTGTTCATCATATATCGGTTGTCATTCATCGGTCATCATACATCGTTCATCATACGTCGTTCATCATACATCGTTCGTCATACATCGGTCATCATACAACGGTCATCACACATCGGTCATCATACACCGGTCATCATACATCGTTCATCATACATCGTTCATCATACATCGTCCATCATTCATCGTTCATCATACACTGTTCATCATACATCGTTCATCATACATCGTTCATCGTACTTCGTTCATCGTACATCGTTCTTCATACATCATACATGATAACTCATACATCGTTCATCATTACATCGTTGATCATACATCGTACACCATACATCATACATCATACAAATGTCATCATACTTCGTTCATCATAATTCGCTCATCATACATCGTTCATCATATATCGTTCATCATTCACCGTTCATCATACATCGTACATCATACTTCGTTCACCCGACATAGTTCATCATACATCATTCATCATACATCATACATCATACATCATTCATCATACATCATGCATCATACAGCATACATCACACAACATTCAACAAATATCGTACATCATAAATCATATATCGTACATCATTCATCGTTCATCATACGTCGTTCATCATACATCGTTCATCATACATCGCTCATCATACATCATACATCATACATCATACAACAAACATCATACAACACAAACGATTCTTCGTTCATCGTTCAACGGTCATCATACAACGGTCATCATACATCGCTCATCATACATCGTTAATCATACATCTTTCAACATACATCGGTCATCATACATCGGACATGATTCAACGGATATTATACACTGTTCATCATACATCAGACATCATACATCATACATCATATACCGTTCATCATACTTTGTTCATCATACATCATACATGATACATCGTACATCGTCCATCATACATCGTTGATCATACATCGTCCATCATACATCATACATCATACATCGTGCGACGTTCATCATACGTCCGTCATCATACATCTTTCATCATAAATCGATCACCATACACCGTTCATCATACATCGTTCATCACACATTGTCCATCACTCATCGTTAATCACAGATCGTCCATCGTACATCATACATCACACATCATACATCATTCATCATACATCATGCATCATACAGCATACATCACAAAACATTCAACAAATATCATACAACATAAATCATACATCGTACATCATTCATCGTTCATCATGCATCGGTCATCATCCATCGGTCATCATACATCGTTCATCATATACCGTCCATTATACATCATACAGCAAGTATCATACATAATACGTCATACCACACACAACGTTCAACATACACCGGTCATCATACATCTTTCATCATGCGTCAGATATCATACATCATACATCGTATATCATACATCATTCATCATACACCTTGCATCATATATGAAACGTCATACACCATACGTCATACATCGTTCATCGTTCATCATACAACGTATATCATACATCGTTTATCATACATCGTCCATCATACATCGTTCATCGTACATCGTTCATAGTACATAGTTCATCATACATCGATCATCATACATCGTTAATCATACATCATACATCGGTCACCATACATCGTCCCACATACATCGCTCATCATATATCGTTCAGCATACACCGTTCATAATACAACGTTCATCATACATCGTTCATCATACATCGTTCATCATACATCGTTCATCATACATCGTTCATCATTCGTCGTTCATCATACATAGTTCATCATACCTCATTCATCATAGATCATACATTATACATCATAAATCACAGATCATACATCGTACAACGTTCATGGTTTATCATACATCATACATCATACATCATACTTCAAACATCATGCATCATACACCATGGATCATACATCATACGTCATGCATAATACATCATACATTATGCATCATACATCATACGTCATACTTCATACATCGTTCATCACAAATGGATCAACATACTTCGAAAATAATACATCGTTCATCATACATCGTTCATCATACACCGTTCATCTTATATCGATCATCATACATTGTTCATCATACATAGTTCATCATACATCGTTCGTCATACATCGCTCCTCATACACAGCACCTCGTACATCGTTCATCATACATCGTTCATCATAAATCGTTCATCATACATCGTTTATCATACATCGTTCACAATACGTCATTCATTATACATCGTTCGTCATTCATCGTTCCTCTTGCATCGCTCCTCATCGTCCATCATACATCGTACATCATACCTCGTACATCATACACTGTTCATCATACATCGTTCATCATACATCGTTCATCGTACTTCGTTCATCGTACTTCGTTCATCATACATCATACATGATAACTCATACATCGTTCATCATACATCGTTGATCATACATCGTACACCATACATCATACATCATACAAAGGTCATCATACTTCGTTAATCATAATTCGTTCATCATACATCGTTCATCATACATCGTTAATCATTCACCGTTCATCATATATCGTACATCATACATCGTTCACCCTACATAGTTCATCATACATCATTCATCATACACCGTTCATCACACATCGGATGTCATTCATCGGTCATCATACATCGTTCATCATACGTCGTTCATCAAACATCGTTCGTCATTCATCGGTCATCATACACCGGTCATCATACAACGGTCATCATACACCGGTCATCATACATCGTCCATCATACATCGTTCATCATACATCGTTCATCACACATTGTTCATCATACATAGTTCATCATACATCATACATCTTACATCATACATCATACTTCTTACATCATACACCACACATCCTTCATCATACATCGTCCATCATACATCGTTCATCACACATCGTTCATAATACATTGTCCATCATACGTCGTCCTTCATACATCGCTCCTCATACATCGATCGTCATACATCGTGCATCATATATCGATCGTCATACATCGCCCCACATACATCGCTCCACATTCATCGTCCATCATACATCGTTCATCATACATTGTTGATCATACATAGTTCATCGTACATCATACATCGTGCAAAGGTCATCATACTCCGTTCATAATACATCTTTAACAAAACATATATCATCATACATCGTTCGTCATACATCGTCCCTCTAACATCGCTCCTCATTCTTCAATCATCATACATCGTTCATTGTACACCGTTCATCAAACATTGTCCATCATACCTTTGTCATCATACATCGTTCATCATAAACCATAAACCATTCGTTATCCATCACACATCAATCATCATACGTTATGCATCGTCCAGTATTCATCTTCCATCATACACCGGCCATCATACATCGCTCATCTTACTTCGTTCATCATACATCGTTCATCATACATCGTTCATCATACATCGTACATCATACATCATAAATCATACATCATTCATCATACACCGTTCATCACACGTCGGTTGTCATTCATCGGTCATCGTACATCGTTCATCATACGTCGTTCATCAAACATCGTTCGTCATTCATCGGTCATCATACACCGGTCATCATACATCGTTCATCATACATCGTTCATCATAAATCGTTCATCATACATCGTTTATCATACGTCGTGCATAATACATCATGCATCATACATTGTTCGTCATACATCGTTTCTGTTACATCGCTACTCATACATCGTTCATCATACATCGTTCATCATACATCGTTCATCATACACTGTTCATCATACATCGATCATCATACATCGTTCATCATACATTGTCCATCACACATCGTTAACCACACATCTTAAATCGTCCATCGCTCATCATACGTCGTCCATCATACGTCGTTCATCATGCATCGTTCATCATACATCGAACATCATACATCGTTCATCATACATCGCGCATCATGAAACGTTCATCATACATCGTCCATCATACATCGTCCATCATACATCGCTCCTCATACATCGTCCTTCATACATCGACAATCATTCATTTTTCTTCACACATAGTTCGTCATACATCGTTCATCATATATCGATCATCATACATCGTTCATCATTCATCGTTCATCATACGTCGTTCAACAAACATCGTTCATCATACATCCGACATCATATATCGTCCATCATACATCGTTCACCATACATCGTTCGCCATACATCGTTCCTCCTACTTCGTTCCTCATACTTCGTCCATCATACGTCGTTCATCATACATCGTTCATCATACATCGAACATCATACATCGTTCATCATACAACGGTCATCATAAAACGTCATCATACAACGGTCATCATACATTTTTCATCATACATCGTTCATCATACATCGTTCAACATACATCGGTCATCATTCATCGGTCATCATACATCGGTTATCATACATTGTTCATCATACATCAGACATCATACATCATACATCATATATGGTCCATCATACTTCGTTCATCATACATCGATCATCATACATCGTTCATCATACATAGTGCATCATACATCGATCGACATACATCGCTCCTCATACACAGCACCTCGTACATCGTTCATCATACATCGTTCATCATAAATCGTTCATCATACATCGTTTATCGTACATCGTTCATAATACGTCATTCATCATACATTGTTCGTCATTCATTGTTCCTCTTACATCGCTCCTCATACATCGTTCATCATACATCGTACATCATGCATCGTTCATCATACAACGGTCATCATACAACGGTCATCATACATCGTTCATCGTACATAGTTCAACTTACATCGTTCAACGTAAATCGGTCATCATACATCGGACATCATGCATAGTTCATCGTTCATCGTTCATCTTACATCAGACATCATTCATCATAAATCATACATAATACACCGTACATCATTCACAATACATCGTTCATCGTACGTCGTTCATCATACATCATACATGATACCTCATACATCGTTCATCATACATCGTTGATCATACATCGTACACCATACATCATACATCATACAACGGTCATCATAATTCGTTCATCATACTTACTTCGTCAAACATCGTTCATCATACATCGTTCATCATTCCCCGTTCATAGTACATCGTACATCATACATAGCTCACCATACATAGTTCATCATACATCATTCATCATACACTGTTCATCATATATCGGTTGTCATTCATCGGTCATCATACATCGTTCATCATACGTCGTTCATCATACATCATTCATCATACACTGTTCATCATATATCGGTTGTCATTCATCGGTCATCATACATTGTTCATCATACGTCGTTCATCATACATCGTTCGTCATATATCGGTCATCATACAACGGTCATCACACATCGGTCATCATACACCGGTCATCATACATCGTTCATCATACATCGTTCATCATACATCGTTCATCATTCATCGTTCATCATACACTGTTCATCATACATCGTTCATCATACATCGTTCATCGTACTTCGTTCATCGTACTTCGTTCTTCATACATCATACATGATAACTCATACATCGTTCATCATACATCGTTGATCATACATCGTACACCATACATCATACATCATACAAATGTCATCATACTTCGTTCATCATAATTCGTTCATCATACATCGTTCATCATACATCGTTCATCATTCACCGTTCATCATACATCGTACATCATACATCGTTCACCCGACATAGTTCATCATACATCATTCATCATACATCATACATCATACATCATTCATCATACATCATGCATCATACAGCATACATCACACAACATGCAACAAATATCGTACATCATAAATCATATATCGTACATCATTCATCGTTCATCATACGTCGTTCATCATACATCGTTCATCATACATCGCTCATCATACATCATACATCATACATCATACAACAAACACCATACAACATAAACGATTCTTCGTTCCTCGTACAACGGTCATCATACAACGGTCATCATACATCGCACATCATACATCGTGAATCATACATCTTTCAACATACATCGGTCATCATACATCGGACATCATTCATCGGTTATCATACATTGTTCATCATACATCAGACATCATACATCATACATCATATACCGTTCATCATACTTTGTTCATCATACATCATACATGATACATCGTACTTCGTTCATCATACATCGTTGATCATACATCGTCCATCATACATCATACATCATACAACGTTCATCGTTCATCATACACCATACATCATACATCATACTTCATCCATCATGCATCATAAATTATGCATCATACATCATACATCGTGCATCATACATCACACATTATACTTCATACATCATAATCATTCATCATACATCGTTCATCATACATCGTTCATCATTTATCGTTCATCCCACATAGTTCATCATACATCGTTCATCATACATCGTTCATCATACGTCGTTCTTCATACATCGTCCATCATACATCGCTCATCATACATCATACATCATACACCATACAACAAACATCATACAACATAAACCATACTTCGTTCATCGTACAACGGTCATCATACATCGTTCATCATACATCGTTCAACATACATCGGTCATCATACACCGGCCATCATACATCGCTCATCATACATCGTTCATCATACATCGTTCATCATACATCGTTCATCATACATCGTTCATCATACATCATACATCATACATCATTCATCACACATCTTACATCATACAGCATACATCACACAACATTCAACAAATATCATTCGTCATAAATTATATATCGTACTTCATTCGTAGTTCATCATACGTCGTTCATCATACATCGTTCATCATACATCGCTCATCATACATCATACATCATACATCATACAACAAACATCATACAACATAAACCATACTTCGTTCATCGTACAACGGTCATCATACAACGGTCATCATACATCGCTCATCATACATCGTTCATCATACATCGTCCATCATACATCGGTCATCTGCAGCGGTCATCAAACATCGTTCATCATACATCGTTCATCATACATCGTTCATCATACATTGTTCATCATACATCATACACCTTACGTCATACACCATTCATCATGCATCATACATGAGACATCGTTCAACATACATCGTACATCATACATCGTTCATCACACATCGTTCATAATACATCGTCAATCATAATTCATTCTTCCTGCATCGCACCTCATATATTGTTCATCATTCATCGTGCATCATACATCGATCGTCATACATCGTTCCTCATACACAGCACCTCATACATCGCTCATCATACATCGTTCATCATAAATCGTTCATCATATATCGTTTATCATACATCGTTCATAATACATCATTCATCATACATTGTTCGTCATACATCGTTTCTGTTACATCGCTCCTCATACATCGTTCATCATACATCGTTCATCATACATCGTTCATCATACACTGTTCATCATACATCGATCATCATACATCGTTCATCATACATTGTTCATCACACATCGTTAACCACACATCTTTCATCGTCCATCGCTCATCATACGTCGTCCATCATACGTCGTTCATCATACATCGTTCATCATTCATCGAACATCATTCACCGGTCATCATTCATCGTTCATCATACATCGTTCATCATACATCGTTCATCATACATCGTTCATCATACATCGTTCAACATACATCGTTCGTCATACATCGTTCATCATACATCGCTCATCATACATCGTTCATCATATATGGTTCATCATAAGTCATTCATAATAGATCATACATTATACATCATAAATCACAGATCATACATCATACAACGTTCATCTTTGATCATACATCACACATAATACATCATACTTCAGACATCATGCATCATGCACCATGGATCATGCATCATACATCATGCATAATATATCATACATTATACATCGTACATCATATGTCATACTTCATACATCTTTCATCACAAATCGAGCATCATACTTTGTTAATAATACATCGTTCACCATACATGGTTGAACATACATCGTTCATCATATATCGTCCATCAAACATCGTTCATCATACATCGTTCATCATACATCGCTCCTCATACATCGTCCTTCATACATCGATAATCATTCATTTTTCTTCACACATAGTTCGTCATACATCGTTCATCATATATCGATCACCATACATCGTTCATCATACATTGTCCATCACTCATCGTTAATCACATATCGTCCATCGTACATCGCTCATCAAACATCATACATCATACATCATACTTCAAACATCATGCATCGTACATTATGCATCATACATCATACATCATGCATCATACACCATACATCATACTTCATACATCATAATCATTCATCATACATCGTTCATCATACATCGTTCATCATACATCGTTCAACATGCATCGTTCATCATACATCGTTCATCATACTTCCTTCATCATACATCTTTCATCATATATCGATCATCGTACATCGTACACCACACATCGTTCATCATACGTCCTACATCATACAACGTACATCATACGTCATACAACATACATCATGCATCATACATCATGCATCGTTCATCATACATCGTTCATCATATATCTTTCATCATACATCGTTCATCACACATCGTTAATCACACATCGTCCATCGTACATCGCTCATAATACATCGTTCATCATACATTGTTCATCACACATCGTTAACCACACATCTTTCATCGTCCATCGCTCATCATACGTCGTCCATCATACGTCGTTCATCATACATCGTTCATCATACATCGAACATCATACATCGTTCATCATACATCGTTCATCATACATCGTTCATCATACATCGTTCATCATACGTCGTTGATCATACATTATACATCTTACATCATACATCATACTTCATACATCATACATCACACATCCTTCATCATACATCGTCCATCATACATCGTTCATCACACATCGTTCGTAGCACATTGTCCATCATACGCCGTCTTTCATACATCGCTCCTCATACATCGATCATCATACATTGTTCATCACACATCGTTAACCACACATCTTTCATCGTCCATCGCTCATCATACGTCGTCCATCATACGTCGTTCATCATACATCGTTCATCATACATCGAACATCATACATCGTTCATCATACATCGTTCATCATACATCGTTCATCATACATCGTTCATCATTCACCGTTCATCATACATCATACATCATACATCGTTCACCATACATAGTTCATCATACATCATCCTTCATACACCGTTCATCATATATCGGTTGTCATTCACAGGTCATCGTACATCGTTCATCATACGTCGTTCATCATACATCGTTCGTCATACATCGGTCATCATACACCGGTCATCATACATCGGTCATCTTACACCGGTCATCATACATCGTTCGTCATACATCTTCCATCATACATCGTTCATCATACATCATACATCATACATCGTTCAACATACATCGTTCGTCATATATCGTTCATCATACATCGTTCATCATACATCGTTCATCATACATGGATCATCATACGTCATTCATCATAGATCATACATAATACATCATAAATCACAGATCATACATCATACAAAGTTCATCTTTCATCATACATCACACATAATACATCATTCTTCAGACATCATGCATCAAGCACCATGGATCGTGCATCATACATCATGCATAATACATCATATATTATACATCATACATCATAGGTCATACTTCATACATCTTTCATCACAAATCGTGCATCATACTTCGTTAATAAAACATCGTTCATCATACATCGTTCAACATACATCGTTCATCATACATCGTCCATCAAACATCGTTCATCATACATCGTTCATCATACATCATTCATCATACATCATACAACATACCACTTACATCATATATCATACATCATACGCAATCCATCATACATCGTTCATCGTGCATCATACACCGTTCATCTTACATAGCTCATCATACATCGTTCATCATACGTCATTCATCATACATCGTTCATCATACATCGAACATCATACATCGTTCAACATACATCATTCTTCATACATTGTTCATCATACATCGTTGATCATACATTATACATCTTACATCATGCATCATACTTCATACATCATACATCACACATCCTAAATCATACATCGTTCATCATACATCGTTCATCATACATCGATCATCACACATCGTTCATCATACATCGTTCATCATACATCGTTCAACATACATCGTTCATCATACATTGTTCATCATACATCGTTGATCATACATTATACATCTTACATCATGCATCATACTTCATACATCATACATCACACATCCTCCATCATACATAGTCCATCATACATCGTTCATCACACATCGTTCGTAATACATTGTCCATCATAAGCCGTACTTCATACATCGCTCCTCATACATCGATCATCATACATCGTGCATCATACATCGATCGTCATACATCGCCCCTCATAAATCGCTCCACATTAATCGTCCATCATACATCGTTCATCATACATCGTTGATCATACATAGTTCATCGTACATCATACATCGTGCAAAGGTGATCATACTCCGTTCATCATTCATCTTTAATAAAACATCTTTCATCATACATCGTTCGTCATACATCGTCCCTCTAACATCGCTCTTCATACTTCAAACATCATACAACGTTCATCGTACACCGTTCATCATACATCTTCCATCATACATGTTTCATCATACATCGTACATCATAAACCTTAAATCATTCGTTATCCATCACACATCATACATCATACGTCATGCATCATTCAATATACATCTTCCATCATACATAGATTATCATACATCGTTCATCATAAATCGATTATCATGCATCGTATATCGTTCATCGTTCATCGTACATTCGTCATCACGCATCGTTCAAAATACACCGTTCATCATACATCGTCCATCATGCATCGTTCATCATACATCATACACCATACAATATTCATCATACATCATGCATCATACAACATACAACAAATATCATACATCATACATCTTACATCGTACAACATACATCGTCCATCCTTCATCGGCCATCATCCATCGTTCATCATGCACCGTTCATTATACATCATACAGCAAGTATCATACATCATGCGTCATACCACACACAACGTTCAACGTACACCGGTCATCATACATCTTTCATCATACGTCAGATGTCATACATCATACATCGTACATCATACATCATACATCATACATCTTGCAACATATATGAAACGTCATACATCATACATCATACGTCGTACATCGTTCATCATAGAACGTTCATCATACATCGTTTATCACACATCGTTCATCGTACATCGTTCACCGTGCATCGTTCATGGTACATAGTTCATCATATATCGATCATCATACTTCGTTCATCATACATCGTTCACCATACATCGTTCATAATACGTCGTTCATCATACAA
Source organism: Tetragonula carbonaria (assembly GCA_032399595.1). NCBI lineage: Eukaryota > Metazoa > Arthropoda > Insecta > Hymenoptera > Apidae > Tetragonula > Tetragonula carbonaria. The sequence goes on from JAUCRC010000076.1 coordinate 62,768, forward strand.
CGGTCATCGTTCATCATACACCATACATCGTACATCACACTTCAAACATCATGCATCATAAATTATGCCTCATACATCATACATCATGCATCATACATCATACATCATACTTCATACATTATAATCATTCATCATACATCGTTTGTCATAAATCGTACATCATACATCGTTCATTACACATAGTTCATCATACATCTTTCATCATACATCGTTCATCATACATCGTTCATCATACGTCGTTCATCATATATCGTTCATTATCCATCATACAGCAAGTATCATACATAATACGTCATTCCACACAAAACGTTCAACATACACCGGTCATCATACTTCTTTCATCATATGTCAGATATCATACATCGTACATCGTACATCATACATCATACATAATACACCTTGCACCATTTATGAAACGTCTTACATCATACATCATACATCGTTCATCGTTCATCATACAACGTATATCATAAATCGTATATCATACATCGTTCATCATACATCGTTCATCGTACATCGTCCATAGTACATAGTTCATCGTACATCGACCATCATACATCGTTAATCATACATCATACATCGGTCACCATACATCGTTCCACATACATCGCACATCATATATCGTTCATCATACACCGTTCATAATACACCGTTCATCATACATCGTTCATCATACATCGTTCATCATACATCGTTCATCATACATCGTTCATCATACGTCGTTCATCATACATCGTTCATCACACATAGTTCATGATACATCGTTCATCGTACACCGTTCACCATACACCGAGCATCATACATCGTTCATTACACATCGATGATCACACATCGTCCATCGTTCATCGCTCATCATACGTGGTTCATCATACGTCATACACCATACATCATACATCATACAACATACATCATGCATCATACATCATACATCGTTCATCATACATCGTTCATCATATATGGTTCATCATACATCGTTCATTACACATCGATAATTACACATCGCTCATCATACGTCGTTCATCATACGTCAAACACAATACATCATACATCATACAACATACATCATGCATCATACATAATACATCGTTCATCATACATCGTTCATCATATATGGTTCATCATACATCGTTCATTACACATCGATAATTACACATCGCTCATCATACGTCGTTCATCATACGTCAAACACAATACATCATACATCATACAACATACATCATACATCTTACATCATACATCGTACTTCATACATCATACATCACACATCCTTCATCATACATCGTCCATCATACTTCGTTCATCACACATCGTTCATAATACATTGTCCATCATTCGTCGTGCTTCATACAACGCTCCTCATACATCGATCATCATACATCGTGCATCATACATCGATCGTCATACATCGCCCCTCATTCATCGCTCCACATTCATCGTCCATCGTACATCGTTCATCATACATCGTTGATCATACATAGTTCATCGTACATCATACATCGTGCAAAGGTCATTATACTCCGTTCATCATTCATCTTTAATAAAACATCTTTCATCATACATCGTTCGTCATACATCGTCCCTCTAACATCGCTCCTCATACTTCAATCATCATACATCGTTCATCGTACACCGTTCATCATACATTGTCCATCATACATTTGTCATCATACATCGTTCATCATAAACCATAAATCATTCGTTATCCATCACACATCATTCATCATACGTCATGCATCGTTCAATATACATCTTCCATCATACATAGATCATCATACATCGTTCATCATAAATCGATTATCATGCATCGTACATCGTTCATCGTTCATCGTACATTCGTCATCACGCATCGTTCAAAATACACCCTTCATCCAACATCGTTCATAATACATCTTTCATCATACAACTTCTATCGTTCATCATACACCATACATCATACATCATACTTCAAACATCATGCATCATAAATTATGCATCATACATCATACATCATACATCATACAACATACATCATGCATCATACATAATACATCGTTCATCATACATCGTTCATCATATATGGTTCATCATACATCGTTCATTACACATCGATAATCACACATCGTTCATCGTACATCGCTCATCATACATCGTTCATCATACATCGTTCAACATACATCGGTCATCATACACCGGTCATCATACATCGCTCATCATACATCGTTCATCATACATCGCTCATCACACATCGTTCATCATACATCGTTCACCATACACCGTTCATCAAACATCGTACATCATACATCGTTCATAATACGTCTTTCATCATACAACGTTCATCGTTCATCATACATCATACATCATACATCATACTTCAAACATCATGCATCATACATTATGCATCATACATCATACATCATGCATCATGCACCATACATCATACTTCATACATCATAATCATTCATCATACATCGTCCATCATTCATCGTTCATCATACAACGTCCATCATACATCGTTCAACATGCATCGTTCATCATACATCGTTCACCATACTTCCTTCATAATACATCCTTCATCACACATCGATCATCGTACATCGTTCATCATACATCGTTCATCATACGTCATACATCATACATCGTACATCATACGTCATACAACATTCATCATGCATCATACCTAATACACCGTTCATCATACATCGTTCATATATCGTCCATCGTACGTCGTTCATCACACATCGTTAATCGCACATCGTCCATCGTACATCGCTCATAATACGTCGTTCATCATACGTCATACATCATACATGATACGTCATACATCATACATCGTTCATCATACTTCGTCCATCATACATCGTCCATTATACATCGTTCATCATACATCGATCACCATACATTGTTCATCGCACATAGTTCATCATACATCGTTCATCATACATCGTTCACCATACATCGTTCATCATACGTCGTTCATCATACATCGTCCACCATACATCGAACATCATACATCGTTCATCATACATCGTTCATCATGCATCGTTCATCATACATCGTTCATCATACACCGTCCATCATACATCGTTCATCATACATCGTTCTTCCTACGTCGATAATCATACATTGCTCGTCACACATAGTTCGTCATACATCGTTCATCATACATCGTTCATCATACATCGTTCATCAAACATCGTTAATCGCACATCGTCCATCGTACATCGCTCATAATACGTCGTTCATCATACGTCATACATCAAACATCATACATCATACATCATACATGATACGTAATTCATCATACATCGTTCATCATACTTCGTCCATCATACATCGTTCATCATACATCGTTCATCATAAATCGTTCATCATACGTTGTTCATCATACATCGTTCATCATACATCATACATCTTACATCATACATCGTACTTCATACATCATACATCACATATCCTTCATCATACATCGTCCATCATACATCGTTGATCACACATCGTTCATAATACATTGTCCATCATACGTCGTCCTTCATACAACGCTCCTCATACATCGATCATCATACATCGTGCATCATACATCGATCGTCATACATCGCCCCGCATACATCGCTCCACATTCATCGTCCATCATACATCGTTCATCATACATCGTTGAACATACTTAGTTCATCGTACATCATACATCGTGCAAAGGTCATCATACTCCGTTCATCATACATCCTTAATAAAACATATCTCATCAAACATTGTTCGTCATACATCGTCCCTCTAACATCGCTCCTCATACTTCAATCATGATACATCGTTCATCGTACACCGTTCATCATACATTGTCCGTCATACATTTGTCATCATACATCGTTCATTATAAACCATAAATCATTCGTTGTCAATCACACATCATACATCATACGTCATGCATCGTTCAATATACATCTTCCGTAATTCATAGATCATCATACATCGTTCATCATAAATCGATTATCATGCATCGTACATCGTTGATCGTTCATCGTACATTCGTCATCACGCATCGTTCAAAATACACCGTTCATCTTATATCGTCCATCATACATCGATCATCATACATCGTTCATCATACATCATACATCGGTCATCATGCATCGTTCCACAAACATCGCACATCATATGTCGTTCATCATACAACGTCCATCATACATCGTTCATCATACATCGTTCATCATACGTCGTTCATCATACATCGTTCATCACACATAGTTCATCATACATCGTTCATCATACATCGTTCATCATACATCGTCCATCATACATCGTTCATCATTCATCGTTCATCATACATCGTTCACCATACTTCCTTCATAATACATTCTTCATCACACATCGATCATCGTACATCGTTCATCATACATCGTTCATCATACGTCATACATCATACATCATACATCATACACCATACAACATACATCATGCATCATACATCATACACCGTTCATCATACATCGTTCATATATCGTTCATCATACATCGTTCATCACACATCGTTAATCACACATCGTCCATCGTACATCGCTCATCATACGTCGTTCATCATACGTCATACATCATACATCATACATCATACATCATACATGATACGTCATACATCATACATCGTTCATCATACTTCGTCCATCATACATCGTTCATCATACATCGTTCATCATACATCGATCATCATACATTGTTCGTCACACATAGTTCATCATACATCGTTCATCATACATCGTTCATCATACATCGTTCATCATACGTCGTTCATCATACATCGTCCATCATACATCGAACATCATACATCGTTCATCATACATCGTTCATCATGCATCGTTCATCATACATCGTTCATCATACACCGTCCATCATACATCGTTCATCATACATCGTTCATCATACGTCGATAATCATACATTGTTCGTCACACATAGTTCGTCATACATCGTTCATCATACATCGTTCATCATACATCGTTCATCACACATCGTTAATCGCACATCGTCCATCGTACATCGCTCATAATACGTCGTTCATCATACGTCATACATCATACATTATACATCATACATCATACATGATACGTCATACATCATACATCGTTCATCATAATTGGTCCATCATACATCGTTCATTATACATCGTTCATCATACATCTATCACCATACATTGTTCGTCACACATAGTTCATCATACATCGTCCATCGTACATCGCTCATCATACGTCGTTCATCATACGTCATACACCATACATCATACTTCATACAACATACATCATGCATCATTCATCATACATCGTTCATCATATATCGTTCATCATATATGGTGCATCATACATCGTTCATTACACATCGATAATCACACATCGTTCATCGTACATCGCTCATCATACGTCGTTCATCATACGTCATACATCATACATCATACATCATACATCATACATGATATGTCATACATCATACATCGTTCATCATACATCGCTCATCACACATCGTTCGTCATACACCCTTCATCATACATCGTTCATCATACATCATGCATCAGATATCATGCAACATACCTCTTACAACATATATCATACGGCATACACCATACATCGTTCATCATACATCGTTCATCATACATCGTCCATCATACATTGTTCATCATACATCGTTCATCATACATAATACGTCTTACATCATACATCGTACTTCATACATCATACATCACACATCCTTCATCATACATCGTCCATCATACATCGTTCATCACACATCGTTCATAATACATTGTCCATCATACGTCGTCCTTCATACAACGCACCTCATACGTCGATCATCATACATCGTGCATCATACATCGATCGTCATACATCGCCCCTCATACATCGCTCCACATTCATCGTCCATCATACATCGTTCATCATACATTGTTGATCATACATAGTTCATCGTACATCATACATCGTGCAAAGGTCATTATACTCCGTTCATAATTCATCTTTAATAAAACATCTTTCATCATACATCGTTCGTCATACATCGTCCCTCTAACATCGCTAATCATACTTCAATCATCATACATCGTTCATCGTACACCGTTCATCAAACATCGTCCATCATACATCTAACATCATACATCGTTCACCATACATCGTTCAACATGCATCGTTCATCATACGTCGTTCATCATACACCGTCCATCATACATCGCTCATCATACATCATACATCATACACCATACAACAAACATCATACAAAATAAACAATACGTCGTTCATCTTACAGTGGTCATCATACAACGGTCATCATACATCGTTCATCATACATCGTTCAACATGCATCGGTCATCATACACCGGTCACCATACGTCATACATCATACATCGTACATCATACGTCATACAACATACATTATGCATCATACATAATACATCGTTCATCATACATCGTTCATCATATATCGTTCATCATACATCGGTCATCACACATCGTTAATCACACATCGTCCACCGTACATCGCTCATAATTCGTCGTTCATCATACGTCATACATCATACATCATGCATAATAAATCATACATGATACGTCATACATCATACATCGTTCATCATAGTTCGTTCATCATACATCGTACATTATACATCGTTCATCATACATCGATCATCATACATTGTTCATCACACAAGGTTCATCATACATCGTCCATCATTCATCTTTCACCATACATCGTTTATCATACGTCGTTCATCATACATGTTCCATCATACATCGAACATCATACATCGTTCATCATACATCGTTCATCATGCATGGTTCATCATACATCGTTCATCATACACCGTCCATCATACATCGTTCATCATACATCGTTCATCATAAGTCGATAACCATACATTTTTCGACACACATAGTACGTCATACATCGTTCATCATACATCGTTCATCAGACATCGTTCATCATACATCGTTCATCATACGTCGTTCATCATACATCTTTCAACATACATCGGTCATCATACATCGGTCATCATTCATCTGTTATCATACATTGTTCATCATACATCATACATCATATATCGCTCATCATACTTTGTTCATCATACATCATACATGATACATCGTACATCGTTAATCATACATCGTTGATCATACATCGTCCATCATACATCATACATCATACATCGTTCGACGTTCATCATACGTCGGTCATCATACATCTTTCATCATACATCGTTCACCATACACCGTTCATCATACATCGTACATCATACATCGTTCCTGATATATCGCTCCTCATACATCGTTCATAATACATCGTTCATCAAACATCGTTCATCATACACTGTTCATCATACATCGTTCATCATACATCGTTCATCATACATCGTTCATCATTCATCGTCCATCACACATCGTTAATCGCACATCGTCCATCGTACATCGCTCATAATACGTCGTTCATCATACGTCATACATCATACATCATACATCATACATCATACATGATACGTCGTACATCATACATCGTTCATCATACTTCGTCCATCATACATCGTTCATTATATATCGTTCACCATACATCGATCACCATACGTTGTTCTTCACACATAGTTCACCATACATCGTCCATCGTACCTCGCTCATCATACGTCGTTCATCATACGTCATACACCATACATCATACATCATACAAAATACACCGTGCATCATTCATCATACATCGTTCATCATACATCGTCCATCATATATGGTGCATCATACATCGTTCATTACACATCGATAATCACACATCGTACATCGTACATCGCTCATCATACGTCGATCATCATACGTCATACATCATACATCATACATCATACATCATACATGATAAGCCATACATCATACATCGTTCATCATACATCGCTCATCACACATCGTTCGTCATACTCCCTTCATCATACATCGTCCATCATACATCGTTCATCAGATATCATGCAACATACCTCTTACAACATATATCATCAGCATACACCATCCTCGTTCATCATGCATCAGCATCATGCATCGTCATCATACATTGTTCATCATCATCAACATCAGTCGTGGTGCATCTTCTTCATCATACATCGCTCATCACACATCGTTCGTCATACTCCCTTCATCATACATCGTCCATCATACATCGTTCATCACACATCGTTCATAATACATTGTCCATCATACGTCGTCCTTCATACAACGCTCCTCATACATCGATCATCATGCATCGTGCATCATACATCGATCGTCATACATCGCCCCTCATACATCGCTCCACATTTTTCGTCCATCATACATCGTTCATCATACATCGTTGATCATACATAGTTCATCGTACATCATACATCGTGCAAAGGTCATCATACTCCGTCCATCATACATCCTTAATAAAACATATTTCATCATACGTCGTTCATCATACATCGTCCATCATACATCGAACATCATACATCGTTCATCATACATCGTTCATCATACAACGTTCATCATACATCGTTCATCATACATCGTTCATCATACATCGATCATCATGCATCGTTCATCATTCGTCGTTCATCAAACATAGTTCATCATACGTCATTCATCATAGATCATACATTGTACATCATAAATCACAGATCATACATCATAAAACGTTAATGGTTTATCATACATCATACATCATACATCATACTTCAAACATCATGCATCATACACCATGGATCATACATCATACATCATGCATAATACATCATACATTATACATCACACATCATACGTCATACTTCGTACATCGTTCATCACAAATGGTTCATCATATTTCGTAAATAATACATCGCTCATCAAACATCGTTCAACATACATCGTTCATCATACACCGTTCATCTTATATCGTTCATCATACATCGTTCATCATACATCATTCATCATACATCGTTCGTCATACACAGTTCATCATACATTGTTCATCATACATCATGCATCATACATCATGCAACATACCTATTACAACATATACCATACATCATACACAATACATCATTCATCGTTCATCTTTCATGATACAACATTCATCATACATCGTTTATAATAAATCGTTCTTCATATATCGTACATTGTACATCGTCCATAGTACATAGTACATCATACATCGTTCATCATACTCCGTTCATCATATATCGTTCACCATACATCGTTCATAATACAGCATTCATCATACAACGTTCATCGTTCATCATAAACCGTACATCATACATCATACTTCAAACATCATGCATCATAAATTATGCATCATACATCATGCATCATACATCATACATTATACTTCATACATCATAATCATTCATCATACATCGTTCATCATACATCGTTCATCATACATCGTTCATCACACATAGTTCAATCATACATCGTTCATCATGCATCGTTCATCATACATCGTTCATCATACATCGTTCATCATACATCGTTCATCACACATAGTTCATCATACATCGTTCATCATGCATCGTTCATCATACATCGTTCATCATACGTCGTTCAACATACATCGTCCATCATACATCTAACATCATACATCGATCATCATACATCGTTCATCATGTTCCGTTCGTCATACATCGTTCATCATACACCGTCCATCATACATCGCTCATCATACATCATACATCATACACCATACAACAAACATCTTACAACATAAACCATACTTCGCTCTTCGTACAACGGTCATCATACAACGGTCATCATACATCGTTCATCATACATCGTTCATCATACATCGTTCGTCATGCACCGTTCATCATACATCGTTCATCATACATCATGCATCATACATCATGCAACTTACCTCATACAACATATAGCATACATCATACACAATACAACATACATCGTTAATCGTTCATTATACATCGTTCAACATACGTCGTTCATCATACACCGTTCATCTTACATGGTTCATCATACATCGTTCATCGTACATCGTACATCATACATCGATAATCATACATTGTTCGTCACACATAGTTCGTCGTACATCGTTCATCATACATCGTTCATCATACATCGATCATCACACATCGTTCATGATACATCGTTCATCATACATCGTTCATCATACATCGTTCATCATACATTGGTCATCATACATCGTTGATCATACATCATACATCTTACATCATACATCATACTTCATACATCATACATCACACATCCTTCATCATACATCGCGCATCATACATAGTTCATCACACATGGTTCGTAATACATTGTCCATCATACGTCGTCCTTCATACATCGCACCTCATACGTCGATCATCATACATCGTGCATCATACATCGATCGTCATACATCGCCCCTCATACATCGCTCCACATTCATCGTCCATCATACATCGTTCATCATACATTGTTGATCATACATAGTTCATCGTACATCATACATCGTGCAAAGGTTATTATACTCCGTTCATCATTCATCTTTAATAAAACAACTTTCATCATACATCGTTCGTCATACATCGTCCCTCTAACATCGCTCCTCATACTTCAACCATCATACATCGTTCATCGTACACCGTTCATCAAACATTGTCCATCATACATTTGTCATCATACATCGTTCATCATAAACCATAAATCATTCGTTATCCATCACACATCATTCATCATACGTCATGCATCGTTCAATATACATCTTCCATCATACATAGATCATCATTCATCGTTCATCATAAATCGATTATCATGCATCGTACATCGTTCATTGTTCATCATACATTCGTCATCACGCATCGTTCAAAATACACCCTTCATCAAACATCGTTCATAATACATCTTTCATCATACAACTTTTGTCGTTCATCATACACCATACATCATACATCATACTTCAAACATCATGCATCATAAATTATGCATCATACATCATACATCATGCATCATACATCATACACTATACTTCATACATCATAATCATTCATCATACATCGTTCATCATACATCGTTCATCATACATCGTTCACCATACATCGTTCAACATGCATCGTTCATCATACGTCGTTCATCATACACCGTCCATCATACATCGCTCATCATACATCATACATCATACACCATACAACAAACATCATACAAAATAAACAATACGTCGTTCATCTTACAGTGGTCATCATACAACGGTCATCATACATCGTTCATCATACAGCGTTCAACATACATCCGTCATCATACACCGGTCATCATACGTCATACATCATACATCGTACATCATACGTCATACAACATACACTATGCATCATACATAATACATCGTTCATCATACATCGTTCATCATAAGTCGATAACCATACATTTTTCGACACACATAGTACGTCATACATCGTTCATCATACATCGTTCATCAGACATCGTTCATCATACATCGTTCATCATACGTCGTTCATCATACATCTTTCAACATACATCGGTCATCATACATCGGTCATCATTCATCTGTTATCATACATTGTTCATCATACATCATACATCATATATCGCTCATCATACTTTGTTCATCATACATCATACATGATACATCGTACATCGTTAATCATACATCGTTGATCATACATCGTCCATCATACATCATACATCATACATCGTTCGACGTTCATCATACGTCGGTCATCATACATCTTTCATCATACATCGTTCACCATACACCGTTCATCATACATCGTACATCATACATCGTTCCTGATATATCGCTCCTCATACATCGTTCATAATACATCGTTCATCAAACATCGTTCATCATACACTGTTCATCATATATCGTTCATCATACATCGTTCATCATACATCGTTCATCATTCATCGTTCATCACACATCGTTAATCGCACATCGTCCATCGTACATCGCTCATAATACGTCGTTCATCATACGTCATACATCATACATCATACATCATACATCATACATGATACGTCGTACATCATGCATCGTTCATCATACTTCGTCCATCATACATCGTTCATTATATATCGTTCATCATACATCGATCACCATACATTGTTCTTCACACATAGTTCACCATACATCGTCCATCGTACCTCGCTCATCATACGTCGTTCATCATACGTCATACACCATACATCATACATCATACAAAACACATCGTGCATCATTCATCATACATCGTTCATCATACATCGTCCATCATATATGGTGCATCATACATCGTTCATTACACATCGATAATCACACATCGTTCATCGTACATCGCTCATCATACGTCGATCATCATACGTCATACATCATACATCATACATCATACATCATACATGATAAGCCATACATCATACATCGTTCATCATACATCGCTCATCACACATCGTTCGTCATACACCCTTCATCATACATCGTCCATCATACATCGTTCATCACACATCGTTCATAATACATTGTCCATCATACGTCGTCCTTCATACAACGCTACTCATTCATCGATCATCATGCATCGTGCATCATACATCGATCGTCATACATCGCCCCACATACATCGCTCCACATTTTTCGTCCATCATACATCGTTCATCATACATCGTTGATCATACATAGTTCATCGTACATCATACATCGTGCAAAGGTCATCATACTCCGTCCATCATACATCCTTAATAAAACATATTTCATCATACGTCGTTCATCATACATCGTCCATCATACATCGAACATCATACATCGTTCATCATACATCGTTCACCATACAACATTCATCATACATCGTTCATCATACATCGTTCATCATACATCGATCATCATGCATCGTTCATCATTCGTCGTTCATCAAACATAGTTCATCATACGTCATTCATCATAGATCATACATTGTACATCATAAATCACAGATCATACATCATAAAACGTTAATGGTTTATCATACATCATACATCATACATCATACTTCAAACATCATGCAACATACACCATGGATCATACATCATACATCATGCATAATACATCATACATTATACATCACACATCATACGTCATACTTCGTACATCGTTCATCACAAATGGTTCATCATATTTCGTAAATAATACATCGCTCATCAAACATCGTTCAACATACATCGTTCATCATACACCGTTCATCTTATATCGTTCATCATACATCGTTCATCATACATCGAACATCATACATCGTTCATCATACATCGTGCATCATTAATTGTTCATCATACATCGTTCATCATACATCGTCCATCATACATCGCACACCATACATCGTTCTTCATACATCGATAATCATTCATTGTTCGTCACACACATTTCGTCATACATCGTTCATCATATATCGATTATAATACGTCGTTCATCATACATCGTTCATCATACGTCGTTCATCAAACATCGTTCATCATACATCGGACATCATACATCGTCCACCGTACATCGTTCACCATATATCGTTCGCCATACATCGTTCCTCTTACTTCGTTCCTCTTACATCGTCCATCATAAATCGATCATCATACATCGTTCATCATACATCGTTCATCATACATCGTTCAACATATATCGTTCGTCATACATCGTTCATCATACATCGTTCATCACACATCGTTCATAATACATTGTCCATCATACGTCGTCCTTCACACATCGCTCCTCATACATCGATAATCATACATCGTGCATCATATATCGATCGTCATACTTCGCCCCTCATACATCGCTCCACATTCATCGTCCATCATACATCGTCCATCATACATTGTTGATCATACATAGTTCACCGTACATCGATCATCATACACCGTCCATCATACATAGTTCATCATACATCATGCATCATACATCACACAACATACCACGTACATCATATAACATACATCATACACAATACATCATACATCGTTCATCGTTCATCAAACAACGTTCACCATACATCGTTTATAGTACATCGTTCAACATACATCGGTCATCATACATCGGTCATCATCCATCGGTTATCATACATTGATCATCATTCATCAGACATCATACATCATACATCAGATATCGTTCATCATACATCGTTCATCATACATCGTTCACCATACATCGTTCCTCATGCATCGTTCATCATGCATCGTTCATCATACATCGTTCATCATACGTCGTTCAACATACATCGTCCATCATACATCTAACATCATACATCGATCATCATACATCGTTCATCATGTTCCGTTCGTCATACATCGTTCATCATACACCGTCCATCATACATCGCTCATCATACATCATACATCATACACCATACAACAAACATCTTACAACATAAACCATACTTCGCTCTTCGTACAACGGTCATCATACAACGGTCATCATACATCGTTCATCATACATCGTTCATCATATATCGTTCGTCATGCACCGTTCATCATACATCGTTCATCATACATCATGCATCATACATCATGCAACTTACCTCATACAACATATAGCATACATCATACACAATACAACATACATCGTTAATCGTTCATTATACATCGTTCAACATACGTCGTTCATCATACACCGTTCATCTTACATGGTTCATCATACATCGTTGAACATACATCGTTCATCATACATCGATCATCATACACCGTTCATCATACATAGTTCATCATACATCATGCATCATACATCACACAACATACCACGTACATCATATAACATACATCATACACAATACATCATACATCGTTCATCGTTCACCAAACAACGTTCACCATACATCGTTTATAGTACATCGTCCTTTATACATCGTTCATCGTACATCGTTCATAGTACATAGTTCTTCATACTACGTTCATCATACTTCGTTCTCATACATCGTTCACAATACATCGTTCATAATACATCGTTCATCATACAACGTCCATCGTTCATCATACACCATACATCATACATCATACTTCAAACATCATGCATCATAAATCATGCATCATACATCATACATCATACTTCATACATCATAATCTTGCATCATATATCGTTCATCATACATCGTTCATCATATATCGTTCATCATACATCGTTCATCATACATCGATAAACATACATTGTTAGTCACACATAGTTGGTCACACATCGTTCATCATACATCGTTCATCATACATCGATCATCATACATCGTTCATCATACGTCGTTCCTCATACATAGAACATCATACACCGTTCATCATTCATCGATCATCATACATCGTTCGTCACACATCGTTCCTCTTGCATTGCTCCTCATACATCGTACATCATACATCGTTCATCATACATCGTTTATCATACATCGTGCATCATACATCGCTCATCATACATCATACATCATACACCATAAAAAAAACATCATAAAACATAAACCATACTTCGTACATCGAACAACGGTCGTCATACAACGGTCACCATACATCGTTCATCATACATCGTTCAACATACATCGGTCATCATACATCGGTCATCATACATCGGTCATCATCCATCGGTTATCATACATTGATCATCATTCATCAGACATCATACATCATACATCATATATCGTTCATCATACTTCGTTCATCATACATCGATCATCATTCTTCGTTCATCATACATCATACATGTTACATCGTACATCTTTCATCATACATCGTTGATCATACATCGTCCATCATACGTCATACATCATACATCTTTCGACGTTCGTCATACATCGGTCATCATACATCTTTCATCACACATCGTTCACCATACACCGTTCACCATACATCGTTCATCATCAATCGTTCATCATACGTTGTTCATCATACACTGTCCATCATACATCGTTTATCATACATCGTTCATCATACATCGTCCATCATACATCGTTCATCATACATCGTTCATCATACATCGGTCATCTGCAGCGGTCATCATACATCGTTCATCATACATCGTTCATCATACATCGTTCATCATACATCGTTCATCATACATCGTTCATCATACATCATACACCTTACGTCATACACCATTCATCATGCATCATACATGATACAACGTTCATCATATATCGTCCATCATACATCGTTCATCACACATCGTTCATAATACATCGTCCATCATAAGTCATTCTTCCTACATCGCTACTCATATATTGTTCATCATTCATCGTGCATCATACATCGATCGTCATACATCGTTCCTCATACACAGCTCCTCATACATCGCTCATCATACATCGTTCATCATAAATCGTTCATCAAAAATCGTTTATCATACATCGTTCATAATACATCATTCATCATACATTGTTCGTCATACATCGTTTCTGTTACATCGCTCCTCATACATCGTTCATCATACATCGTTCATCATACATCGTTCATCATACACTGTTCATCATACATCGTTCATCATACATCGTTCATCATACATTGTTCATCACACATCGTCAATCACACATCGTTCATCGCTCATCATACGTCGTCCATCATACGTCATACACCATACATCATACATCATACAACATACATCATGCATCATACATCATACATCGTTCATCATACATCGTTCATCATATATCGTTCATCATACATCGTTCATTACACATCGTTAATCACACATCGTTCATCGTCCATCGCTCATAATACGTCGTGCATCATACCTCATACATCATACATCACACATCATACACCATACATGATACGTCGTACATCATACATCGTTCATCATACATCGTCCATCATACATCGTTCATCATACATCGTTCATCATACGTCGTTCATCATACATCGTTCATCATACATCGAACATCATACATCGTTCATCATACATCGTGCATCATGAATTGTTCATCATACATCGTTCATCATACATCGTCCATCATACATCGCACACCATACATCGTTCTTCATACATCGATAATCATTCATTGTTCGTCACACACATTTCGTCATACATCGTTCATCATATATCGATTATAATACGTCGTTCATCATACATCGTTCATCATACGTCGTTCATCAAACATCGTTCATCATACATCGGACATCATACATCGTCCACCGTACATCGTTCACCATACATCGTTCGCCATACATCGTTCCTCTTACTTCGTTCCTCTTACATCGTCCATCATAAATCGATCATCATACATCGTTCATCATACATCGTTCATCATACATCGTTCAACATACATCGTTCGTCATACATCGTTCATCATACATCGTTCATCACACATCGTTCATAATACATTGTCCATCATACGTCGTCCTTCACACATCGCTCCTCATACATCGATAATCATACATCGTGCATCATATATCGATCGTCATACTTCGCCCCTCATACATCGCTCCACATTCATCGTCCATCATACATCGTTCATCATACATTGTTGATCATACATAGTTCATCGTACATCATACATCGTGCAAAGGTCATCATGCTCCGTTCATCATACATCTTTTATAAAACATCATTAATTATATATCGTTCGTCATACATCGTCCCTCTAACATCGCTCCTCATACTTCAATCATCATACATCGTTCATCGTACACCGTTCATCATACATTGTCCATCATACATTTGTCATCATACGTCGTTCATCATAAACCATAAATCATTCTTTATCCATCGCACATGATACATCATACGTCATGCATCGTTCAATATACATCTTCCATCATACATAGAACATCATACATCGTTCATCATAAATCGATTATCATGCAGCGTACATCGTTCATCGTTCATCGAACATTCGTCATCACGCATCGTTCAAAATACACCTTTCATCATATATCGTCCATCATGCATCGTTCATCACACATCATACACCATACAATATTCATCATACATCATGTATCATACAACATACAAAAAATATCATACATCATACATCATACATCGTATAACATACATCGTCCATCATACATCGGCCATCAGCCATCGTTCATCATGCACCGTTCATTATACATCATACTGCAAGTATCATACATCATGCGTCATACCACACACAACGTTCAACGAACACAGGTCATCATACATCGTTCATCGTACGTCAGATATCATACATCAAATATCGTACATCAGACATCATACATCATACATCTTGCAATATATATGAAACGTCATACATCATACATCATACGTCGTACATCGTTCATCATACAACGTTCATCATACATCGTCTATCATACATCGTTCATCATACATCGTTCATCGTGCATCGTTCATAGTACATAGTTCATCATACATCGATCATCATACATCTTTCATCATACATCATACATCGGTCATCATGCATCGTTCCACATACATCGCTCATCATATGTCGTTCATCATACACCGTCCATCATACAACGTTCATCATACATCGTTCATCATACATCGTTCAACATACATCGTTCGTCATACATCGTTCATCATACATCGTTCATCATACATCGTTCATCATACATAGTTCATCATACGTCATTCATCATAGGTCATACATAATACATCATAAACCACAGATCATACATCATACAAAGTTCATCTTTCATCATACATCACACATAATACATCATACTTCAGAAGTCATGCATCATGCACCATGGATCGTGCATCATACATCATGCATAATACATCATACATTATACATCACACATCATAGGTCATACTTCATACATCTTTCATCACAAATCGTGCATCATTCTTCGTTAATAATACATCGTTCATCATACATTGTACAACATACATCGTTCATCATACATCGTCCATCAAACATCGTTCATCATACATCGTTCAACATACATCATGCATCACACATCATACAACATACCACTTACATCATATATCATACATCATACGCAATACATCATACATCGTTCATCGTGCATCATACACCGTCCATCTTACATAGTTCATCATCCATCGTTCAACATACATCGTTCATCAAACATCGTTCTTCATACATCGATAACCATACATTGTTCGTCACACATAGTTCGTCATACCTCGTTCATCATACATCGTTCATCATACATCGATCATCATACATCGTTCATCATAAGTCGTTCATCATACATCGTTCATCATACATCGAAAATCACACATCGTTCATCGTACATCGTACATCATTCATCGATAATCATACATTGTTCGTCACACATAGTTCGTCGTACATCGTTCATCATACATCGTTCATCATACATCGATCATCACACATCGCTCATCATACGTCGTTCTTCATACATCGTTTAACATACATCGTTCATCATGCATCGCTCATCATACATCATACATCATACACCATACAACAAACATCATACAACATAAACCATTCTTCGTTCATCTTAGAAAGGTCATCATACAGCGGTCATCATACATCGTTCATCATACATCGTTACACATACATCGGTCATCATACATCGGTCATCATACATCGGTCATCATGCATCGGTTATCATACATTGTTCATCATACATAAGACACCATGCATCATACACCATATATCGTTAATCATTCTTCGTTCATCATACATCGTTCATCATACTTCGTTCACCATACATCATACATGTTACATCGTAAATCTTTCATCATACATCGTTTATCATACATCGTCCATCATACATCATACATCATACATCGTTCGACGTTCATCATACATCGGTCATCATACATCTTTCATCATACATCGTTCACCATACACCATTCACCATACATCGTTCATCATACATCGTTCATCATACGACGTTCATCATACACTGTTCATCATACATCGTCCACCATACAT
Source organism: Tetragonula carbonaria (assembly GCA_032399595.1). NCBI lineage: Eukaryota > Metazoa > Arthropoda > Insecta > Hymenoptera > Apidae > Tetragonula > Tetragonula carbonaria. The sequence continues at coordinate 82,499 of JAUCRC010000076.1, forward strand.
CGTTCATCATACATCGTTAATCATACTTCGTTCATCATACATCGGTCATCTGCAGCGGTCATCATGCATCGTTCATCATACATCGTTCATCATACATCGTTCATCATTCACCGTTCATCATACACCGTACATCATACATCGCTCACCATACATAGTTCATCATACATCGTTCTACATACACCGTTCATCATATATCGGTTGTCATTCATCGGTCATCATACATCGTTCATCATACGTCTTTCATCATACATCGTTCGTCATACATCGTTCATCATACATCGTTCGTCATACATCGAACAACATACATCGTTCATCATACATAGTTCATCATACGTCATTCATCATAGATCATACATTATACATCATAAATCACAGATCATACATCATACAACGTTCATCTTTCATCATACATCGTACATAATACTTCATACTTCAGACATCATGCATCATAAACCATGGATCATGCATCATACATCATGCATAATACATCATACATTATACATCATACATCATAAGTCATACTTCATACATCGTTCATCACAAATCGTGCATCATACATCGTTAATAATATATCGGTCGTCATACATCGTTCAACATACATCGTTCATCATACATCGACCATCAAACATCGTTCAACATACGTCGTTCATCATACATCGTTCTCCATACATCGATAATCAAACATTGTTCGTCATACATAGTTCGTCATACATCGTTCATCATACATCGATCATCACACATCGTTCATCATACGTCGTTCATCATACATCGTTCACCATACATCGAACATCATACATCGTTCATCATACATCGTTCATCATATATCGATTATCATACATTGTTCGTCACACATAGTTCGTCATACATCGTACATCATACATCGTTCATCATACATCGATCATCATATGTCGTTCATCATACGTCGTTCATCATACGTCGTTCATCATACATCGAACATCATACATCGTTCATCATACATCGATCATCATACATCGTTCGTCGTACATCGTTCCTCTTACATCGTTCCTCATACATCGTCCATCATACATCGTTCATCATAAATCGTTTATCATACATCGTACATCATACATCGCTCATCATACATAATACATCATACATCATACATCATACATCATACAACAGACATCATGCATCATACGTCATACATCGTCCATCATACAACGTTCATCATATATCGTTCATCGTACATTGTTAATGACACATCGTTCATCGTACATCGCTCATCATACTTCGTCCATCATTCGTCATACATCATACATCATACATCATACATCATACATGATACGTCATACATCATACATCGGTCATCATACATCGTCCATCATACATCGTTCATCATTCATCGTTCATCATACATCGATCACCATACGTTGTTCGTCTCACATAGTTCATCATTCATCGTTCATCATACATCGTTCATCATACATCGTTCATCATACGTCGTTCATCATACATCGATCATCATACATCGAACATCATACATCGTTCATCATACATCGTTCATCATACATCGCTCATCATACATCACACATCATACATCATACAACAAACATCATACAACATAAACCATACATCGTTCATCATACAACGGTCACCATACAACGGTCATCATACTTCGTTCATCATACATCGTTCATCATACATCGTTCAACATACATCGGACATCATACATCTGTCATCATACATCGGTTATCATACATTGTTCATCATACATCAGACATTATACATCATACATCATAAATCGTCCATCATACTTCGTTCATCATTAATCGATCATCATACATCGTTCATCATACATCGTTAATCATACATCGCTCATCACACATCATACATCATACATCATACAACAAACATCATACAACATAAACCATAGATCGTCCATCATACAAAGGTCATCATACAACGGTCATCATACATCGTTCATCATACCCCGTTCATCATAAATCGTTCATCATACCCCGTTCATCATAAATCGTTCATCATACATCGTTCATCGTACATCGTTCTTCATTCACCGTTCATCATACAGCTTACATCATACATCGTTCACCATACACAGTTCATCATACATCGTTCATCATACACCGATCATCATATATCGGTTGTCATTCATCGGTCATCATACATAGTTCATCATACGTCGTTCATCATACATCGTTCGTCATACATCGGTCATCATACACCGGTCATCATACATCGGTCCACATACACCGGGCATCATACATCGTTCATCATACATCGTTCATCATACATCGTTCATCATACATTGTTCATCATACACCGTTGATAATACATCATACATCTTAAATCATACATCATACATCATACATCAAATATTACACATCCTTCATCATACATCGTCCATCATACATCGTTCATCACTCATCGTTCATAATACATTGTCCATCATATGTCGACCTTCATATATCGCTCCTCATACATCGATCATCATAAATCGTGCATCATACATCGTCCCTCTTTCATCGACCCTCTTACATCGCTCCTCATACTTCGTTCCTCATACATCGTACATCATACACCGTTCATCATTCATTGTTCATCATACATCGCTCATCATACATCGATCAACATACATTGTTCGTCACACATAGTCCATCATTCATCGTCCATCATACATCGTTCATCATTCATCGTTCATAATGCGTCGTTCGTCATACATCGTTCATCATACATCGAACTTCATACATCGTTCATCGTACATCGTACATCATACATCGATAATCATACATTGTTCGTCACACATAGTTCGTCGTAAATCGATCATCACACATCGTTCTTCATACGTCGTTCATCATACATCGTTCAACATACATCGAACATCATACATCGCTCTTCATACATCGATCATCATACATCGGTCGACATACATCGTTCCTCATACATCGCTCCTCATACATTGTCCATCACACATCGTTCATCATACATCGTTTAACATACATCGTCCATCATACATCGCTCATCATACATCATACATCGTACACCATACAACAAACATCATACAACATAAACCATTCTTCGTTCATCGTACAACGGTCATCATACAGCGCTCATCATACATCGTTCATCATACATCGTTCAACATTCATCGGTCATCATGCATCGGTCACCATCCATCGGTTATCATACATTGTTGATCATACATCAGACATCATGCATCATACATCATATATCGTTCATCATTCTTCGTTCATCATACATCGTTCATCATACTTCGTTCATCATACATCATACATGATACATCGTAAATCTTTCATCATACATCGTTGATCATACATCGTCCATCATACATCATACATCATACATCGTTCGACGCTCATCATACATCGGTCAGCATACATCTTTCATCATACATCGTTCACCATACACCGTTCACCATACATCGTTCATCATACATCGTTCATCATACGTCGTTCATCATACACTGTTCATCATACATCGTTTATCGTACATCGTTTATCATACATCGTTCATCATACATCGTTCAGCATTCATCGGTCATCTGCAGCGGTCATCATACATCGTTCATCATACATCGTACATCATACATCGTTCATCACACATTGTTCATCATACATCGTTGATCATACATCATACATCTTACATCATTCATCGTACTTCATACATCATACATCACATATCCCACTTCATACATCGTCCATCATACATCGTACATCATACATCGTTCACCATACATAGTTCATCATACATCGTACTACATACACCGTTCATCATATATCGGTTGTCATTCATAGGTCATCATACATCGTTCATAATACGTCGTTCATTATACATCGTTCGTCATACATCGTTCATCATACATCGTTCGTCATACATCGTTCATCATACTACGTTCATCATACATAGTTCATCATACGTCATTCATCATAGATCATACATTACACATCATAAGTCACAGATCATATATCATTTAACGTACATATTTCATCATACATCATACATAATACATCATACTTCAGACATCATGCATCATACACCATGGATCGTGCATCATACATCGTGCATAATACATCATACATTATACATCATACATCATAGGTCATACTTCATACATCGTTCATCATACATCGGACATCATAAATCGTCCATCATACATCGTTCACCATACATCGTTCGACATAAATCGTTCCTCTTACTTCGCTCCTCATACATCGTCCATCATAAATCGTGCATCATACATTGTTCATCATACATCGTTCATCATACATCGTTCATCATACATCACACATCATACATCATACAACAAATATTATACAACATAAACCATACATCGTTCATCCTACAACGGTCATCATACAGCGGTCATCATACATCGTTCATCATACATCGTTCATCATACATCGTCAAACGTACATCGGTCATCATACATCGGTCATCATACATAGTTCATCGTTTATCGTTAATCATTCTTCAAACGTCATTCATCATTCATCATACATAATACACCGTACATCATACATAATACATCGTTCATCGTACTTC
>JAUCRC010000074.1:0-87748 GCA_032399595.1 Tetragonula carbonaria
TGTGTATTATATATTATGTCTTATGTGTAATGTATGATGTATGGTGTAAGATGTATAATGTATGATGTATGATGTATGATGTATGATGTATGATGTATGTTGTATGATGTATTATGTATGATGTATGATGTATGATATACGATGACCGATGTATGATGAACGATGAATGATGTATGATGTGTGATGTATGATTTATGACGGATGATGTATGATGTATGATGCACGATGTATGATGTATGATGTATGATGTATAATGTATGATGTATGATGTGTGATGTATGATGTATGGTTTATTGTGTGTATGTATGATGTGTGATGTATGATGTATGATGTATGATGTATTATGTATGATGTATGATGATGATGTATGATGTATGATGTATGATATACGATGTTATGTGTAATGAAGATATAGAGTATTATGTATATATGATTTATGTTGTAATGATGTATGATGTATGATGATGGTGTATGATGTATGATGTATGATGTATAATGTATGATGTATTATGTATGATGTATGATGTATGATGATGATGTATGGTGTATGATGTATGATGTTAAATGTATGATGAACGTAGTGTGATGAATGATTTATGATGTATGGTTAACGAAGCGTGATGTATGATGAATGATGCCTGATGTATGTTGTATGATGTATGATGTATTGTGTATGCTGGACGATGTATGATGAACGATGTATGATGTAAGATGTATGATGTATGATGTATGACAAATGATGTATGATGTATGATGTATGATGTGTGCTGTGTGATGCATGAGGTGTGATGCATGATGTATGATGTATGGTGTATGCTGGACGATGTATGATGAACGATGTATGATGAACGATGTATGATGAACGATTTGTGATGAACGATATTTGATGTAAGGTTTATGATGTATGATTTATGATTAATGATGTATGATGTATGATGTATAATGTATAATGTGTAATTCGTTATGTTGGATGAATTATGTATGACGCATGATGTATGATGTATGATGCCTGATGTATGTTGTATGATGTATGATGAACGATCTATATTGACCGATGTATGATGAACGTTGTATGATGAACGGTTTATTGTGACCGATGTATAATGCCCAACGAATGATGAACGATGTATGATGAACAGTGTATGATGAACTATGTACGATGAATGGTGTATCATGAGCGATGTATTATGACCGATGTATGACGAACGATGTACGATGAACGATGTATGACGTATGTCGTATGATGTATGATGTATGATGGACGATATATGATGGACGATGTATGATGTACGTTGTATGATGAACGGTTTACTAAGACCGATGTATGATGACCGATGTATGATGAACGATGTATGATGAACAGTGTATGATGGACTATGTACGATGAATGGTGTATCATGAACGATGTATGATGACCGATGTATTATGAACGATGAATGATGAACGATGTACGATGAACGATATATGACGTATGACGTATGATGTATGATGTATGATGAACGATATGTGATGGAAGATGTATGATGAGCGATATATGATGGACGATGTATGATGAACGATTTATGATGAACGATGAACAATGTATTATGTATTATGTATGATATATGATGGATGATGTATGATGAACGATATAAGACGGACGATGTATGATGTGTGATGTATGATGTATGATGTATGACGTATGATGTATGATGTATGATGTATGCTGAATGTAGTGTGATGTATGATGTATGATAAATGATGTATGGTGAATGATGTATGATGTTGGATGAACGATGTACAATGAACTATGTATGATGTATGATGTGTGATGTATGACGTATGATGAACGATGTGTGATGATCGATGTATGATCTATGATTTATGATGTATGATGTATGATGTATGATGTATGATGTATGATGAATGATGTGTGCTGTATGATGCATGATGTATTATGCATGATGCATGATTTGTGATGTTTAATGTATGATGTATGATGTATGATGAATGATGTATGATGTATGATGTATGAAGTATGATTTATGATGTATGATGTCTGATGTACAATGTATGATGTATGATGTATGATGTATGATGTTTAATGTATGGTGTGTGATGTGTGACGAATGATGCCTGATGTATGTTCCATGATGTATGATGTATGATGTATGATATACGCTGACCGATGTATGATGAACGATGGACGATGTATGATGTGTGATGTATGATTTATGACGGATGATGTATGATGTATGATGCACGATGCATGATGTACGATGTATGATGTACGATGTATGATGTATGATTCATGATGTATTATGTACGATGTATGATGTATGATGTATGATGTATGATGTATGATGTATGATATTTGATGTATGATGTATGATGCATGATGTAGGATGTATAATGTATGATGTGTTATATATGATGTATGATGGATGATGCATGATGTATGACGTATGATGTATGATGTCTGATGTATGTTGTATGATGTATGATGTATGATATTTGATGTATGATGTATGATGTATGATGAACGATGTGGAGTGGAAGATGAACGATGAACTATGTGTGATGTATGATGTATGATGTATCACGTATCATGGATGATGCATGATGAACGATTTATGATGTATGATGTATGATGTATGATGTATGACGTATGATGGACGATGTATGATGAACGATGTATGATGTATGATGTATGATGAATGATGTATGATGTATGATATATGATATATGATGCCTTATGTGTAATGTATGATGTATGGTGTTAGATGTATAATGTATGATGTGTGATATATGATGTATGATGGATGATGTATGATGTATGATATACGATGACCGATTTAAGATGAACGACGAACGATATATGATGTGTGACGTATGATTTATGACGGATGATGTATGATGTATGATGCACGATGCATGATGTATGATGTATGATGTATAATGTATGATGTATGATGTGTGATGTATGGTGTGTGGTGTATGATGTGTAATGTATGATGTGCGCTGTATGATGTATGATGTATGATGTATTATGTATGATGTATGATTAATGATGTGTGATGTATGATGTATGATGTATTATGTATGATGCATGTTGTAAGATGTATAATGTAGGATGTGTGATACATGATGTATGATGGAAGATGCATGATTTATGACGTATGATGTATGATGTATGATGTATGTTGTATGATGTATGATGTATGATGTTTGATGAATGATGTATGATGTATGATGTACGATGTATGATCAATGACATTTGTTGTATGATGTATGGCTAATGATGTATGATGTATGATGTATGACGTATGATGTATGATGTATGATGTATGATGTATGATGTATGATGCATCATGTATGATGTATGATGTATGATGTATCATGTGTGATGTATGATGTATGGTGTATGATATATGATGTGTGATGTACGATGTATGATGAACGATGTATGATGTACGATGTATGATGAACGATGTATGATGAACAATGTATGATGAACGATGTATGACGTAGGATGAACGATATATAACTTATGTTGATTGATTTATGTTGTATGAAGTATGATGTATGATGAACGATGTATGATGTATGATGTATGAAGTATCATTTATGATGTAAGATGTATGATGTACAATGTATGATGTATGATGTGTGATGTATGATTTATGACGGATGATGCATGATGTATGATGTATGATGTATGATGAATGATGTATGATGTATGATGTATGATATATTATGTCTTATGTGTAGTGTATGATGTATGGTGTATGATGTATAATGTATGATTTATGTTGTATGATGTATGATGTATGATGTATGATGTATGATGTATGACGTATGATGCATAATGTATGATGTATTATGTATGATGTATGATGTATGAGGTATGACGTATGGTGTATGATGTACGATGTATAATGTATGATGAACGTAGTGTGATGAATGATTTATGACGTATGGTTAACGAAGTGTGATGTATGCTGTAGCATGAACGATGTACGATGAACTATGTGTGATGTATGATGTATGATGTATGACGTATGATGAACGATGAATGATGAACGATGTATGATGTATGATGTATGACAAATGATGTATGATGTATGAGGTATGATGTATGATGTGTGCTGTGTGATGCATGACGTATGATGTATGATGTATGATGTATGGTGTATGCAGAACGATGTATGATGAACGATGTATGATGAACGATGTATGATGAACGATTTGTGATGAACGATATTTGATGTATGGTTTATGATGTATGGTTTATGATTAATGATGTATGATGTATGATGTATAATGTATGATGTGTGATTCGTGATGTTGGATGAATTATGTATGACGCATGATGTATGATGTATGACGCCTGATGTATGTTGCAAGATGTATGATGAGCGATATATAATGACCGGTGTATGATGAACGTTGTATGATGAACTGTTTCTTGTGACCGATGTATAATGCCCAATGAATGATGAACAATGTATGATGAACAGTGTATGGTGAACTATGTACGATGAATAGTGTATCATGAACGATGTAAGATGACCGATGTATGATGAACGATGTATGACGAACGATGTACGATGAACGATGTATGACGTTTGACGTATGATGTATGATGTATGATGAACGATATATGATGGACGATGTTTCATGGAGGTTGTATGATGAACGGTTTATTAAGACCGATATATTATGACCGATGTGTGATGAGCGATGTATTATGAACAGTGTTTGATGGACTATGTACGATGAATGTTGTATCATGGAAGATGTATTATGACCGATGTATTATGAACGATGTATGACGAACGATGTACGATGAACGATGTATGACGTATGACGTATGATGTATGATGTATGATGAACGATAAATGATGGACGATGTATGATGAGCTATATATGATGGACGATGTATAATGAACGATGTATGACGGATGATGTATGATGTATGATGCACGATGCATGATGTATGATGTATGATGTACGATGTATGATGTATGATGTATGATGTATTATGTATGATGTATGATGTATGATGTATGATGTATGATGTATGATGTATGATGTTTGATGTATGATGTATGATGCATGATGTAGGATGTATAATGAAGGATGTGTTATATATGATGTATGATGGATGATGCATGATGTATGACGTATGATGTATGATGTATGATGTATGTTGTATGATGTATGATGTATGATATTTGATGTATGACGTATGATGTATGATGAACGATGTGGAGTGGAAGATGAACGATGAACTATATGTGATGTATGATGTATGATGTATCACGTATTATGGATGATGCATGATGAACGATTTATGATGTATGATGTATTATGTATGATGTATGACGTATGATGGACGATGTATGATGAACGATGTATGATGTATGATGTATGATGAATGATGTATGATGTATGATATATGATATATGATGCCTTATGTGTAATGTATGATGTATGGTGTTAGATGTATAATGTATGATGTGTGATATATGATGTATGATGGATGATGTATTATGTATGATATACGATGACCGATTTAAGATGAACGACGAACGATATATGATGTGTGACGTATGATTTATGACGGATGATGTATGATGTATGATGCACGATGCATGATGTATGATGTATGATGTATAATGTATGATGTATGATGTGTGATGTATGGTGTGTGGTGTATGATGTGTAATGTATGATGTGCGCTGTATGATGTAAGATGTATGATGTATTATGTATGATGTATGATGAATGATGTGTGATGTATGATGTATGATGTATTATGTATGATGCATGTTGTAAGATGTATAATGTAGGATGTGTGATACATGATGTATGATGGAAGATGCATGATTTATGACGTATGATGTATGATGCATGATGTATGTTGTATGATGTATGATGTATGATATTTGATGAAAGGTGTGTGATGTATGATGAATGATGTAGGACGGAAGATGTACGATGAACTATGTGTGATGTATGATTTGTTATGTATGATGTATGATGTGTGATGTATTATGAACGATGTATGATGTATGATGTATGATGAATAATGTATGATGTATGATATATGATGTGTGATGTATGGTGTGTGGTGCATGATGTGTAATATATGATGTTCGATGCATGATGTATGACGTATGATGTATGATGTATGATGTATGTTGTATGATGTATGATGTATGATATTTGATGTAAGGTGTGTGATGTATGATGAATGATGTATGTTGAATGATGAATGATGTATGATGTATGATGTATGATGTATGATGTATGATTTATTATGTATGATGCATGATGTAAGATGTATAATGTATGATGTGTGATATATGATGTATGATGGGTGATGCATGATATATGACGTATGATGTATGATGTATGACGTATAATGTATGATGTGTGATTTGTGATGTGGGATGAATTATGTATGACGTGTGATGTATGATGTATGATGTATAATGTCTGATGTATGATGTATGATGTGTGATGTATTATGTATATTGACCGATGTATGATGGACGATGTATGATGAACGATATACGATGGACGATGTATGATGATCGATGTATGATGAACGATGTATGATGTATGACGTATGATGTATGCTGTATGACGTATGATGAACGATGTATGATGAACGATGTTAGATGAACGACCTATGATGAACGATGTATGATGAATGATGTATGAAGCCTGATGCATGATGTGTGATTCATTATGTTTGATGCATGATGTATGATGTATTGTGTACCATGAACGATGAACTTTGTATGAAGTATGATGTATGATGAACGATGTACGATATTTGTAATATGATGTACGACGTATGCTGTATGACTTATGATGAACGATCTATGATGGACGATGTATAATGAGCGATATATTATTTACGACGTATGACGTATGATATATGATGTATGATGTATAATGTATGATGTGTGATGTATGATGTATGATGTACGATTTATGATGTATGGTGGATGATGTATGATGGCGATGCATGGCGAATGATATATGATGAAAGACGTATAACGAACGATGTATGTTGAATGATGTACGATGATCGATGCATGACGAATGATGTATGATGGACGATGTATGTTGATTGATGTATAATGATCGATGCATGACGAATGTTGTATGATGAACGAAGTATTAAGAAAGATGTATGGTGAACGATATATGAAGGACAATGTATGATGGAAGATATATGATGAACGATGTATGATGAGCGATGTATAATGAAATATGTATGATATACGATGTATGATGTACAATGTATGATGGACTATGTATGATGAACAATGTATGATGAACGAAGTATTATGAACGATGTATGATGCACGATGTATGATGAACGATGTAAGATGAACGATGTATGATGAACGATTTCTGATGGACGATGTGTGATGAACGATGTATGATGTATCATGAATAATCTTAGATGTATGATGTGTGATATACGACGTATGATGTATGATGTATGATGTATGATGTACGATGTGTGATGAACATTGTATGATGATCGATGTATGATGAACGATGTATGATGCTTCATGTATGATTTATGATGTATGATGTGTGATGTACGATGAATGAAGTACGATATGTGCGGAAATATGTATGTTGAACGTTGTATGACGTATGACGCATGATGTATGATGTATGATGTGTGTTTTACGATGTATGATTTATGTTGTATGATGTATGATTTGTGATGATCGATGTATGATGACCGTAGTATGATGAATGATGTATGATGAACGATGAATGATGATCTATCTATGACGAACGATGTATGATGAACGACGAATGATGGACGATGTATGATGTATCATGTATAATATATGATTTATGATGTGTGATGTGCGAATTATGATGGACGATGTGTAATGAACGATGTATGATGAACGATGTATGATGAACGATATATGATGTCTGACTCATGATGTATGATGTGAGATATATGATGGATAAAGTATGATGTATGATGTTTGATTTATAAGGCGTGATGTACGATGTACGATGAAAGATGTATGACAACCTATGTATGGTGAACGATGAGCGATATATAACATACGATGAATGATTTATGATGAATGAAGTATGACGTATGATGTATGATTTGTGATGAATGATGTATGATGTATGATGTACGATGTATGATCAATGACATTTGTTGTATGATGTATGGTTATTGGTATATGATGAACGTTGTATGATGCATGACGTATGATGAATGATATATGATGTATGATGTGTGATGTATGATGTGTGGTGTATGATGTATGATGCATGATGTATGATGTATGATGTATGATGTACGATGTACGATGTATGATGAACGATGTGTGATGAACGATGTATAATGGAAGATGTATGATGTATGATGAATGATGTACGATGTATGATGAACGATGTATGATGAACGATACATGATATGTGACGTATGATGTATGATGTATGATGTTTGATGAATGATGTATGATGTATGATGTACGATGTATGATCAATGACATTTGTTGTATGATGTATGGTTAATGATGTATGATGTATGATGTGTGACGTATGATGTATGATGTATGATGTATGATGTATGATGTATGATGCATCATGTATGATGTATGATGTATGATGTATCGTGTATGATGTATGATGTATGGTGTATGATATATGATGTGTGATGTACGATGTATGATGAACGATGTATGATGTACGATGTATGACGAACGATGTATGATGAACAATGTATGATGAACGATGTATGACGTAGGATGAACGATATATAACTTATGTTGATTGATTTATGTTGTATGAAGTATGATGTATGATGAACGATGTATGATGTATGATGTATGATGTATGATGTATGACGAACGATTTCTGATGAACGATGTATGATGAACGATGTATGATGGACGATGTATGATGGACTATGTATTGATAACGATGTATGATGAACGACGCATGATGAACGATGTATGGCGAACGATGTATCATGGACGATGTATGATGAACGATGTATGATGGACGGTGTATGATGTACGATTTATGATGTACGATACCTACGTATGAGGAGCGATGTATGAAGAACGATAAAATGTTGAACGATATATGATGATCGATGTATGATGAAAGATGTATGATTAACGATGTATGATGAACGATGTATGATGAACGATGTGTGATGAACGATGTATGATGAACGATGTGTGATGTATCATGTATGACTTTTGGTGTATGATGTGATGTACGATGTACGATGTATAATGTATGATGTGCGATGAATGATGCAAGATGTATGATGTATGATGTATGCTGTATGTTGTATGATGTATGATGATCGATGTATGATGAACGATGTAAGATTAACTATGTACGATGAACGATGTACGATGAAGGATGTATGATATATGCAGTATGATATACGGTGCATGACGAATGATGTACGATGGACGATGAATTATGAACGACGTATGATGAACGGTATATGAAGGACGATGTATGATGAACGATGAATTAAGACCGACGAATGAGGAACGATGTATGAAGAACGATGTATGATGAAGGATGTATGATGTACGATGTATGATGAACGATGTATGACGAACAATGTATGATGAACGGAGTATGATGCACGATGTATGATGAACTATTTGTGATGAACGATGTATGATGAAAGATGTATGATGTATGATGAATGATGTACGATGTATAATGAACGATGTATGATGAAAGATATATAATATGTGACGTATGCTGTATGATGTATGATGTATGATGTATGATGTATGATGTATGATTTATGATGTATGATGAACGATGTATGATGATGGTATGAGATGAACGATCTATGATGGACGATGTATGATGTATGATGTATGAAGCATGATGCATGTATTATGATGCATGATATTTGGTGTACGATGATTGATGTATGATGTACGATGGACCATGTACGTTGTATGAAGTATGATGTATGATATATGATGTATAATGTATGATTTATGATGTATGATGGTCGATGTGTGATGAGCGACGTATGATGAACGATGTATGATGGACGATGTGTGCTAACCGATATATGATGATCGATGAACGATGTATGACCTATGATGAATGATTTATGATGTATGAAGTATGATGTATGATGTATGATGTTTGATGAATGATGTATGATGTATGATGTACGATGTATGATCAATGACATTTGTTGAATGATGTATGGTTAGTGATGTATGATGTATGATGTATGACGTATGATGTATGATGTATGACGTATGATGTATGGTATATGATGATTGATGTATGATGGACGATGTGTGATGAACGATGTATGATGAACGATGTATGACGAACTATGTATGAAAAACGATGTATGATGAACGACGTATGATGAACGATGTATGATGTATCATGTATAACATATGATGTATGATGTGTGATGTACGAATTATGATGAACGACTTGTAATGTACGAGGTATGATGACCGATGTATGACGAACGATGAACGATGTATTATGTACAACGTATGATGTATGATGTATGATATATGATGTACTATGTATGCTGTATTATGAACGATGTAAAATGAACGATGTATGATGAACGATGTATGATGAACGATGTATGATGGACGATGTATGATAAACGATGTATGAGGAGCGATGTATAACGAACGATGTATAATGAATGATGTATGACAAAAGATGTATGATTGACGATCTATGATGCACCATGTATGATGAATGATGTATGATGTCTGATGAATGATGTATGAGAAACGATGTATGATGAACGATGAATGTTGAACGATGTATGATGACCGAAATATTATGAACGATGGAGGATGTATGATTTATGATGTATGATGAACGATGCATGATGAACGATGTATGATGTATGATGTATGATGCACGACGTATGATATATAGCTTATGATGGACGAACTTTGATTAACGATGTATGATGAACGATGTATGATGAACGATATATGATGCACGATGTATGATGAACGATGTATGACGAACGATGTATAATGAACGATCTATGATGTTTGTCTCATGATGTATGATGTGAGATATATGACGAATGAAGTATGATGTATGATGTATGAGGAGCGATGTATGACGAACGATGTATGTTGAACGATGTATGGCAAACGATGTATGATTGACGATCTATGATGCACCATGTATGATGAATGATGTATGATGTCAGATGAATGATGTATGATGAACAATGTATGATGAACGATGTATGATGAACGATGTATGATGACCGATGTTTGATGAACGATGAAGGATGTATGATTTATGATGTATGATGAACGATGCATGGTGAACGATGTATGATGTATAATGTATGACGTACGCCGTATGACATAAGGCTTATGATGGACGATCTGTGATGAACAATGTATGATGAACGATGTATGATGAACGATGTATGGTGAACCATGTATGATGAACGATGTATGATGAACGATGTATGATGGACGGTGTATGATGTACGATGTATGATGTACGATACCTATGTATGAGGAGCGATGTATGAAGAACGATATAATGTTGAACGATATATGATGATCGATGTATGAGGAAAGATGTATGATTAACCATGTATGATGAACGATGTATAATGAACGATGTATTATGAACGATGTATGGCGAACGATGTGTGATGAACGATGTGTGATGGACCATGTATAATGTATCATGTATGACTTTTGGTGTATGATGTGATGTACGATGTACGATGTATAAAGTATGATGTGTGATGTACGATGTATGATGAACAATGTATGATGAACTATGTATGATGAACGATGTAAGATGTATCGTATATGATTTATGATGCACGATGTGTTCTGTACGATGTATGATGGACGATGTATCATGAACGATTTATGATGACCGATGTATGATGGACGAAGTTCGAAGCATGAAATATGATGTATGATTTACGATGTAGGAAGAATGATGTATGATGTATGATTTACGATGAACGATGGACGGTGTATGACGTATGATGTATGATTTATGATGTATCATGTGTGATTTACGAAGAATGATGTATGGTGTATGATGTGTGATGAATGATGCAAGATGTATGATGTATGATGTATGATGTATGATGTATGATATATGATGTACGATGAACGATGTACGTTGTATGACGTATGATGTATTATTTATGATGTATCATGTATGATTTACCATGTATGATGTATGTTGTATGATGTATGATGTGTGATGAACGAAATATTAAGAACGAGGAATGATGAACGATGTATGATGAACGATGTATGATGTCTTGCGTATGATGTATGATGTATGATGTTTGCTGTATGTAGAACGATGTATGATGTTTGATGTTTGACGAACGATGTATGATGGACGATGAACGATGAACGATGTACGATGAACGATGTATGATGTATGAAGTATGATGCATGACGCATACTGTATGATGCATTATGTTTGATGTATGACGTATGATGTTCGATGTTTGATGAACGATGTGTGATGCACGATGTATTATTTACGATGTATGCTGAACGATGTATGATGAACGATGTATGGTGAACGATGTATGATGAACGATGTATGATGAACGATGTAAGATGAACAATGTATGTTGAACGATGTATGATGAACGATGTATGATGAACAGTGTGTGATGAACGATGTACGATGAACGATGTATGGTGTACGATGTATGAATGATGATGATGAACGATGTATGATGAATGATATGATGAATGATAGATGATGAACGATGTATGATGAACGGTATGATGTATGATGTATGATGAACGATGTATGATGAATGATGTATGATGAACGATGTATGATGGACGATGTATGATGAACGATGTGGACGATGTATGATGTTGATTATGATGTATATGTATGATGAGTGATGTATGATATGTTATGGACGATGTATGATGATGATGTTTATGACGATGTATGGAGATATGATGAATGTTGATCGATGTATGATGAACGATGTGTATGAATGTATGATTTACGATGTATGATGTATGATGTATGATGTATGATGTATGAACGAAATATTATGAACGAGGAATGATGAACGATGTATGATGAACGATGTATGATGTCTTGCGTATGATGTATGATGTATGATGTTTGGTGTATGTAGAACGATGTATGATGTTTGATGTTTGACGAACGATGTATGATGTACGATGAATGATGAACGATGTACGATGAACGATGTATGATGTATGAAGTATGATGCATGACGCATACTGTATGATGCATTATGTTTGATGTATGACGTATGATGTTCGATGTTTGATGAACGATGTGTGATGCACGATGTATTATTTACGATGTATGATGAACGATGTATGATGAACGATGTATGGTGAACGATGTATGATGAACGATGTATGATGAACGATGTATGATGAACAATGTATGTTGAATGATGTATGATGTATGCTATGTATGATGAACAGTGTGTGATGAACGATGTATGATGAACGATGTATGTGTACGATGATGATGACGAATATGATGAACGATGAATGATGAACGATGTATGATGGTCGATGTATGATGTTTGCGTATGATGTATGATGTATGATGTCTGATGTATGATGAACGATGTATGATGAACGATGTATGATGAACGACGTATGATGAACGATGTATGATGAACGATGTATGATTGACAATGTATGATGTACGATGTATGATGAACGATGTATGACGATCGATGTATGATATATGATGTATGATTAACGATGTATTATGTATGACGTATGATGCATGATGTATGATGTATGTATATGATATAATGTATGATGTCTGATGTATGGTGCATGATGTATGATGTATAATCTATGATGTATGGTGAATGTTTATGATGTATGATGTATGATGTATGATGTATAATGTATGATGTATGATGTATGATGTATGATGTATGATGTATGATGTATGATGAATGATGTATGATGTATGATGTATGATTTATGATTGATGGTGTATGATGTATGATGGATGATGTATGACGTATGATGTGTGATGTATGATGAACGAAGAACGATGTATGACGTGTGATGTATGACATATCATGTATGATGTATGTTGTATGATGTATGACGAACGATGTATGATGAACGATATATGATGAACGATGTGTGATGACCGATGTATGATGACCGATGTTGGATTCCCGATCTATGGTGAGCGATGTATGATTTATGTTGTATGATGTATATTGTATGATGTATTATGAACGATGTATGATGAACGATATATGATGAACGATGTGTGATGACCGATGTATGATGACCGAAGTATGATACACGGTTTATGATGAACGATATATGGTGACCGATGTATGACGAACGATGAACGATGAATGATTTTTGATTTATGATTTATTATGGATGAAGTATGATGTATGATGTATGATGTATGATGAATGACGTCGGATGCATGATGTATGATGTATGATGAATGATGTATGATGTATTGTGTATGATGAATGATGTGTAATGTGTGATGTATATTGTTTGATGAATGATGTATGATGTATGATGTATGATGTATGATGTATGACGTATGATGTATGATGTATGATTTATGATGTATGATGTATGATGTATGATGTATGACGTATGATATATGATGTATGATGTGTGATGTGTAATGTATGATGTATGATGTTTGATATTTGATATATGATGAATGATGTATGATGAACGATGTATGATGAACGATGTATGATAACCGATGTATGATGAACGACGTATGATAACCGATGTATGATGAACGGTGTATGGTGACCGATCTATGATGACCGATATGTGATGAACGATGTATGATGAACGATGTATGATGACCGATTTGTGATGACCGATGTATGATGCCCGATTTATGATGAACGATGAACAATGTATTATGTATTATGTATGATATATGATGGATGATGTATGGTGTATGATGTATGATGTATGATTTATGAAGTATGATGTATGATGTATGATGTATGGTGTATGATGTGTGATGTATAATGTATGATGTATGGTGTATGAAGTATGATATATGATATATGATGTATGATGTGTGGTGTATGATGTATGACGTATGTTGTATGTTGTATGATGTATGATATATGATGTATGATGTATGATGTATGATGTATGATGTCTAATGGAAGATGATCGATATATGATGAACCATGTATGAGGACCTATGTATGAAGAACGATGTATGGCGTATGATTTATGACGTACGATGTATGATGTATGATGTATGCTGTGTGATGTATGATGTATGATGCATGATGTATGATGCATGAGGTATGACGTATGATGAAATATGTATGATCAACGATGTATGATGTACCATGTATGATGTACGATGTATGATGGACGATGTATGATGAGCTATGTATTATGTGTGATGTATGTTGTAAGATGTATGATGAACGATGTCTGATGGACAATGTATTATGACCGATGTATGATTACCCATGTATGATGACCAATTCATGAAGAACGATGAACGATGTATGATGTATTATGTGTGGTATATGATGTATGATGTATGGTGAATGATGTATGATGCATGATGTATAATTTGTGATGTATGATGTATGATGTATGATGTATTGTGTATGATGTATGATTTATGATGTATGATGTATGATGTGTGACGTATGATGAACGAAGGACGATGTATGACGTGTGATGTATGATTTATTTTGTATGATGTATGATGTATGATGTATGATGTGTGATGTATGATGTATGATGTATGATTTATGATGTATGGTGTATGATGTATGATGCATGATGTATGACGTATGATGTGTGACGTATGATGAACGAAGAACGATGTATGACGTGTGATGTATGATTTATTATGTATGATGTATGATGTATGATGTATGATGTATGATGTATGATGCACGATGTATGATGTGTGATGTATGATGTATGATGTATGATGTATGATGTATGATGTATGATGAATGACGTATGATGTCTAATATAGGTTGAACGATGTATGATGGACGATGTATGATGACCGATTTATGATGAATGATATATGGCGTATGATGTATGACGTATATTGAAGGATGTATGATGAACCATGTGTGATGAACAATCTATATTATGTATGATGTATGTTGTAAGATGAATGATGAATGATGTAGGATGAACAATGTATGATGAACGATGTATGATGAACATTGTATTATGTATGATGCATAATGTATGATATATGGCGTCTGATGTACGATATATGTTGACGATGTATGATGAACGGTGTATGATGAACTATGTATGATGATCTATCTATGATGTCCGATATATGATGAACGAAGTATGGTGAACGATGTATGATGACCGACGTACGATGAACGAGGTATGATGACCGATTTATGATGAGCGGTGAACCATGTATGATGTATTATGTATGATATATGATGGATGATGTATGGTGTATGATGTATGATGCATGATGTGTCATGTATGATGTATGATGTATGATGTATGGTGTATGATGTATGATGTATAATATATGATGTATTGTGTATGAAGATTGATATGTGATATATGATGTATGATGTATGACGCATGATGTATGATGTAGGATGTATGATGTATGATGGATGATGTAAGATGTATGATGTATGATGTGTGATGTATAATGTACGATGCATGACGCTTGATGTATGATGTATGAAGAATGATGCATGATGAACGATGTATAATGAACGATGTATGATAACCGATGTATGATGAACGGTGTACGATGAACGATGTATGATGAACGATGTATGATGTATGATGTATGATGTATGATGTATGATGAATGATGTCTAATGGTAGATGTACGACGTATGATGGACGTTGTATTATGACCGATGTATTATTGACGATGTATGTCGTATGATGAATGATGTATTATGTATGATGTGTGATATATGATATGTAATGGATGATGTATGATGTATGATGTATTATGACTGATGAATGACGAACGATGTATGATGAACGATGTATGATAACCGATGTATGATGAACGATGTGTGATGACCGATGTATGATTGCCAATGTATGATGTCCGATGTATGATGAACGATGTATGACGATCGATGTATGATATATGATGTATGATTAACGATGGATTATGTATGACGCATGATGCATGATGTATGATGTATGTATCATGATATATAATGTATGATGTCTGAAGTATGGTGCATGATGTATGATGTATAATCTATGATGTATGGTGAATGTTATATGATGTATGATGTATGATGTATGATGTATAATGTATGATGTATGATGTATGATGTATGATGTATGATGTATTATGTATGATGAGTGATGTATGATGTTTGATGTATGATTTATGATTGATGGTGTATGATGTATGATGGATGATGTATGACGTATGATGTGTGACGTATGATGAACGAAGAACGATGTATGACGTGTGATGTATGACTTATCATGTATGATGTATGTTGTATGATGTATGACGAACGATGTATGATGAACGATATATGATGAACGATGTGTGATGACCGATGTATGATGACCGAAGTATGAGACACGGTTTATGATGAACGATATATGGTGACCGATGTATGACGAACGATGAACGATGAATGATTTATGATTTATGATTTATTATGGATGAAGTATGATGTATGATGTATGATGTATGATGAATGACGTAGGATGCAAGATGTATGATGTATGATGAATGATGTATGATGTATGATATATGATGTATGATGTGTGGTGTATGATGTATGACGTATGTTGTATGTTGTATGATGTATGATATATGATGTATGATCTATGATGTATGATGTATGGTGGATGAAGTATGATATATGATATATGATGTATGATGTGTGGTGTATGATGTATGATGTATTGTGTATGATGTATGATTTATGATGTATGATGTATGATGTGTGATGTATGATGTTTGATGTATGATTTATGATTGATGGTGTACGATGTATGATGGATGATGTATGACGTATGATGTGTGACGTATGATGAACGAAGAACGATGTATGACGTGTGATGTATGACTTATCATGTATGATGTATGTTGTATGATGTATGACGAACGATGTATGATGGACGATATATGATGAACGATGTGTGATGACCGATGTATGATTACCGATGTTGGATTCCCGATCTATGGTGAGCGATGTATGATTTATGTTGTATGATGTATATTGTATGATGTATGATGAACGATGTATGATGAACGATATATGATGAACGATGTGTGATGACCGATGTATGATGACCGAAGTATGATACACGGTTTATGATGAACGATATATGGTGACCGATGTATGACGAACGATGAACGATGAATGATTTATGATTTATGATTTATTATGGATGAAGTATGATGTATGATGTATGATGTATGATGAATGACGTAGGATGCATGATGTATGATGTATGATGAATGATGTATGATGTATTGTGTATGATGAATGATGTGTAATGTGTGATGTATATTGTTTGATGAATGATGTATGATGTATGATGTATGATGTATGATGTATGATGTATGATGTATGATGTATGATTTATGATGTATGATGTATGATGTATGATGTATGATCTATGATATATGATGTATGATGTGTGATGTATAATGTATGATGTATGATGTTTGGTATATGATATATGATGAATGATGTATGATGAACGATGTATGATGAACGATGTATGATAACCGATGTATGATGAACGACGTATGATAACCGATGTATGATGAACGGTGTATGGTGACCGATCTATTATGACCGATATGTGATGAACGATGTATGATGAACGATGTATGATGACCGATTTGTGATGACCGATGTATGATGGCCGATTTATGATGAACGATGAACAATGTATTATGTATTATGTATGATATATGATGGATGATGTATGGTGTATGGTGTACGATGTATGATTTATGAAGTATGATGTATGATGTATGATGTATGGTGTATGATGTGTAATGTATAATGTATGATGTATGGTGTATGAAGTATGATATATGATATATGATGTATGATGTGTGGTGTATGATGTATGACGTATGTTGTATGTTGTATGATGTATGATATATGATTTATGATGTATGATGTATGATGTATGATGACTAATGAAAGATGATCGATATATGATGAACCATGTATGAGGACCTATGTATGAAGAACGATATATGGCGTATGATTTATGACGTACGATGTATGATGTATGATGTATGCCGTGTGATGTATGATGTATGATGTATGATGTATGATGCATGAGGTATGACGTATGATGAAATATGTATGATCAACGATGTATGATGTACCATGTATGATGTACGATATATGATGGACGATGTATGATGAGCTATGTATTATGTATGATGTATGTTGTAAGATGTATGATGAACGATGTCTGATGAACAATGTATTATGACCGATGTATGATTACCCATGTATGATGACCAATTCATGATGAACGATGAACGATGTATGATGTATTATGTATGGTTTATGATGTATGATGTATGGTGAATGATGTATGATGCATGATGTATAATTTGTGATGTATGATGTATGATGTATGATGTATTGTGTATGATGTATGATTTATGATGTATGATGTATGATGTGTGATGTATAATGTATGATGTATGATGTTTGATATATGATATATGATGAATGATGTATGAAGAACGATACATGATGAACGATGTATGATTAGCGATGTATTATGAACGGTGTATGATGACCGATGTATGATGCGCGATGTATGATGACCGATGTATGATGAGCGATGTATGATGACCGATGTATGATGAACGATGTATGATGACCGTTGTTTGATGACCGATGTATGATGAACGATGTATGATGACCGATGTATGGTGACCGAATTATGATGTACGATGAACCATGTATCATGTATTACGTATGGTTTATGATGTATGGTGTATGGTGTATGATATTTGATGCATAATGTAAGATTTATGATGTATGATGTATGACGTATGGTGTATGATGGATGTTGTATTATATATGAATTATGGCGTATGAATTACGATGTATGATGTATGATGTACAATGTATGATGTGTGATGTATGATGCTTGATGTATGATGTGATGTATGATGTATGATGTATGATGTATGATGTATGATGTATGATGTATGATGTATGATGTATGATGTATGATGTATGATGTATGATGTATGATGTGTGATGTATGATGTATGATGTATGATGTATGATGTATGATGTATGATGTATGATGTATGATGTATGATGTATGATGTATGATGTATGATGTATGAAGAAGATGTATGATGTATGATGTATGATGTATGATGTATGATGTATGATGTATGATGTATGATATACGATGACCGATGTAAGAAGAATGATGATGTATGAATTGTGATTTATGATTTATGACGATGATGTATGATGTATGATGTAATCATGATGCATGATATATGTATATGTATGATGTATGTTGTATGATGTATGATGTATGATATTTGATGTATGGTGTGTGATGTATGATGAATGTTGTAGGATGGAAAATGTACGATGAACTATGTATGATGTATGATGTATTATGTATGATGTATGATGTATGATGTATTATGAACGATGTATGATGTATGATGTATGATGATTAATGTATGATGTATGAGGTATGATATATGATGTCTTATGTGTATGTATGACGTATCGTGATAAGATGTATAATGTATGATTTATGATGTATGATGTATGATGTATGATATATTTGATGATTATGTATGATGAACAATGAGTGATGAACGATTTATCTATGATGTATTATGTATGATGCATGATGGATGACGTATACTGTCTATTGGAAAATGAACGATGTATGATGAACGATGTGTGATGACCGATGCATGATGGACGATCTATGATGTATGATGTATGATGTATCATGAACGATGTATGATGAACGTTGCATGGAGAACGATGTATGACGAACGATGTGTGACGGACGATTTATGATGTGTAATGAATTATGTATGATGTATGCTGTATGATGCATGATGTAAGATGAATAATGTATGAGGTATGATGTCTAATGATAGATGAACGATGTATGATGAACAAGGTATGATGAACGATGTATTATGTATGATGCATGATGTATGGTGTATGATGTATGATGTATAATGTATGATAAACGATGTGTGATGAACGATTTACGATATATGTTGTATAATGTATGATTTATGGTGTATGATGTATGATGTATGACGTATAATATATGATGTGTGATTTGTGATGTAGGATGAATTATCTATGACGTGTGATGTATTATGTATGATGTATAATGTCTGATGTATGATGTATGACGTATGATGAACTATGTATATTGACCGATGTATGATGAACGATGTATGATGAACGATATACGATGGACGATGTATGATGATCGATGTATGATGAACGATGTATGATGTATGACGTATGTTGTATGCTGTATGACGTATGATGAACGATGTATCATGAACGATGTAAGATGAACGACCTATGATGAACGATGTATGATGTATCATGTATGAAGCCTGATGCATTATGTGTGATTCATTATGTTTGATGTATGATGTATGATGTATGGCGAACGATGAACGATGAACTTTGTATGAAGTATGATGTATGATGAACGATGTGAGATGTTTGATATATGACGTACGAAGTATGATATATGGCTTGTGATGGACGATCTATGATGAACGATGTATGATGAACGATGTATGTTGAACGATGTATGATGAACGATGTATGATGATGATGTATGATGCATGATGTGATGTACGTATGATGATGCTATTGACGACGTATGATGATGATGCATGAAGGACTGATATATGATGGACGATGTATGATGAACGATGTATGATGAACGATGAACGATGTATGTTGAAGTTATGTATGGTGATCAATCTAAGATGAACGACGTATGATGAGCGATGTATGGAGAACGATGTATGATGAACAATGAATGATGAACGATGTATGATGGACGATGTCTGATGAACGATGTATGATGAACGATATATGATGTATGATGTATGATGTATGAAGTATGATGTACAATGTATTATTTATGATGCATGATGAATGACGTATGATGATCGATGTATGATGAACGATGAACGATGTACACAACGATGTATGATATATGATGTTTGACATTTGATGTGTTATGTATGATGTATGATGAATAATGGATGTCGTATGATGAACGATGTGTGATGAAGATGTATAACGAACGATGTATGATGAACGATATACGAAGAACGATGTATGATGTATGATGTATTGTGCATGATGAACGATTTATGATGAACGATGTATGATGACCGATGTATTATGACCGATGTATGATGACCGATGTATGATGACGGATGTATGATGAAAGATGTGTGATGAACGATGTATGAGGAACGGTGTATGGTGAACGATATATGATGAACGATGTATGATGTACGATGTATGATGGACGATGTAAGATGTATGATGTATGATGTATGATGTATGATGTATGATTAACTATGTATGACGAGATGTATGATGAACGATGTATGATGACGATGAGATGATGAATTTATTACTTTATGAAGGGCGATGTATGATGAACGATGTATGATGAACGATGTATGATGTATGATGTATGATGTATGATGTATGATGTATGAAGTATGATGTACGATATGTATTATTTATGATGCATGATGAATGACGTATGATGATCGATGTATGATGAACGATGAACGATGTACACAACGATGTATGATATATGATGTTTGACATATGATGTGTTATGTATGATGTATGATGAATAATGGATGTCGTATGATGAACGATGTATGGTGAAGATGTATAATGAACGATGTGTGATGAACGATATACGAAGAACGATGTATGATGTATGATGTATTGTGCATGGTGTATGATGTATGATGTATGATGTATGATGAACGATGTATGATGAACGATGTATGATGACCGATGTATGATGACGTATGTATGATGAAAGATGTGTGATGAACGATGTATGAGGAACGGTGTATGATTTCCGATCTATGATGAACGATGAATGATGTACGATGTATGATGGACGATGTAAGATGTATGATGTATGATGTATGATGTATGATGAACGATGTATGATTAACGATGTATGACGAAAGATGTATGATGAACGATGTATGATGAACGATGAAAGATGAATGTCTTACTACTCTGTATGAAGGGCGATGTATGATGAACGGTGTATGATGAACTATGTATGATGTATGATGTATGATGTATGATGAACGATGTATGATGAACGATGTATGAGAATGTTTATGATGAACGATGTATGATGAACGATGTATGATGACGATGTATGATGAACGATGTATGATGAACGATGTATGATGTATGATGTTATGATGATGATGAATGTTGAACGATGATGATGACATGTATGATGAACGATGTATGTTGTATGATGTATGATGTATGTGAACGATGTATGATGAACGATGGTTGGTGAACGATGTATGACGAACGATGAAAGATGAATCTATATTATGAGCGATGTATGATGAACGATGTATGATGAACTATGTATGATGTATGATGTATGATGTATGATGAACGATGTACGATGAACGATGTATGATGAACTATGTGATGATGTGATGATGTATGATGAACGATGTATGATGAACGGTATATGATGCACGATGTATGATGAACAGTGTATGGTGAATGATGTATGAAGAACGATGTATGATAAACGATGTATGATGAACGATGTGTGGTGAACGATGTATGATGAACGATGTATGATGAACAATGTATGATGAACGATGTATGATGAACGATGTATTATATCTGACTTATGATGTATGATGTATGATGTTTGATGTATGAAGGGCTATGCATGATGAACGATGAAATATGAACGATGTATGATGTAAGAAGCATGATGCATGACGCATGATGTATGATGTATGATGTTTGATGTAAGACGTATGATGATCGATGTGTGATGCACGATGTATGATGAACGATGTATGATGACCGATGTATGATGGACGATGAACGATGAATGATTTATTATGTATGATGGACGATGTACTATGAACTATGTATGATGAACTATGAATGATGTTTGATGTATGATGTATGATGAACGATGTCTGATGAGCGGTGTATCATGAACGCTGTATGGTGAACGGTGTATGATGAACGATGTATGATGAACGATGTATGATGGACGATGAACGATGTCTGATTTAAGATGTATGATGAACGATGTATGATGAACGGTATATGATGTACGAGGTATGATGAACGGAATATGTTGAACAATCTATGATGGAAGATGAACGAGGTATGATTTATGATGTATGATGGACGATGTATGATGAACGATTTATGATGAACGATGTATGATGAACGATGTATGATGAACGATTTATGAGTTATGATATATGATGTATGATGTACGTAGTTTGATGTGTGATGAACGACGTTTGATGAACGATGAAAGGTGAAAGATGTATGATGAACGATATATGATGTGTGAAGTACGATGCATGACGAATGATGTATGATGCATGGTGTTTGATGTATGACGTATGATGAAGGATGTGTGATGAACGATATGCGTTGAACGATGTATGATGGCCGACGTATGTTGAGCTATGTATGATAATCGATGTATGATGAACGATGTATGATGAAAGTTGTATGATGAACGATGTATGATGAATGATGTATGATGAATGATATATGATGTCTGACTTATGATGAATGATGGATGATGTTTGATGAATGACGAGCGATGTATGATGAACGAAGGAAGATGAACGATGTATGGTGAACGATGTATGATGAAAGTTGTATGATGAACGATGTATGATGGACGATGTATTTTGAACGATGTATAATGAACGATGTATGATCAACGATTTACGATGGACGATGAACGATGTATGGTTTATGATGTATGAGAAGCGATGTATGATGAACGATGTATGATGCATGACGCATGATGTATGATGCGTGATGTTTGATATATGACGTATGATGGTAGATGTGTGATGAACGATGTGTGATGAACTATGTATGATGGACGATGTCTGTTGAACGATATATGTTGATCGATGAATGATGAACGATGTGTGATGAACGATTAATGATGGACAATGTATGATGAACGATATATGAGGAACGATGTATGAAGAACGATATATGAAGAATGATGTATGATGAACGATGTATGATGAACGATGTATGAAGGACGACATATGATGAACGATGTATGATGTCTGATGTATGATGTATGATGCGTGATGTTTGATGTATGATGTATGATGGTAGATGTGTCATGAACGATGTGTGATGTACGATGTATGATTGACGATGTATGTTGAATGATGTATGATGTTCGATATATGATGTGGGATGTATGACGAACGATGCATGATGAAGGATGTACGAAGAACGATATATGATGAGCGATGTATAATGTCTGACGTATGATGTATGATGTATGATGTTTGATGTAAGATGAACGATGTATGATGTTTGATGTGTGATGAACGATGTATGATGAACGATGACTGATGAACGATATATGACGATCGACGTACGATGAACGATGTAAGATTTATGATGTATGATGTATGATGGACGATGTACTATTAACGTTGCATGATGTATTATGTATGGTGTATGATGTACGATGTATTGTGTAGGATGTATGATGAATGACGTATGACGAACGACGTATGATGCATAATGAACGGTGTACGTAGTATGATATATGATGTATGATGTATGATGTATGATATACGATGTACGATTTTTGATGAACTATGTATGATGAAAGATGTGTGATGAACGATGTATGAGGAACGATGTATGGTGAACCATGTATGATGAACGATGTATGATGGACGGTGTATTATGTACGATGTATAATGAACGGTGTATGATGAACGGTGTATGATGGACGATGTATGATGAACGATATATGATGTATGATGTAAGATGTTGAATACGATGTATGATGTTTGATGAATGATTTGTGATGAACGATGTATGATGGACGATATATGATGTAACATGTATGATGTAGGATGTATGGTGAACGATGCATGATGATCGATGTATGATGTACGATGTATGATGAACGATATATGTTGTATGATGTATGATGTATGATTTATGATGTATGGTGTATGATGTATGATGTATGATGTATGACGTATGATGAACGATGTATGATGAACGATGTATGATGAACGATGTATCATGAACGATGTATCATGGACGATGTATGATGGACGATGTATGATGGACGATGTATGAAGAACGATGCATGATGAACGATGTATGATGTACGATGTATGATGAACGATATATGTTGTATGATGTATGATGTAGGATGTATGACGTGTAATGTATGTTGAACGATGTACGATTAACGATTTATGATGTATGATGTATGGCGTATGATGTACGATATATTATTTAAGATGTATGATGAATGACGTATTATGATCGATGTATGATGAATGATGAACGATGTACATTGTACGATATATGATGTTTGACATTTGATGTGTTATGTATGATGTATGATGAATAAT
This sequence comes from Tetragonula carbonaria, assembly GCA_032399595.1. NCBI lineage: Eukaryota > Metazoa > Arthropoda > Insecta > Hymenoptera > Apidae > Tetragonula > Tetragonula carbonaria. Next base: position 26,767 of record JAUCRC010000074.1, read on the forward strand.
GGATGTCGTATGATGAACGATGTGTGATGAAGATGTATAACGAACGATGTATGATGAACGATGTATGATGACCAAAGGTCGTTGCATGTTGTATGATGTATGTTGTATGAGGAACGATATAAGATGGACGATGTATGATGAACGATGACCGATGTACGATGTATGATCAACTATGTATGATGAACGGTGTATGATGAACGATGTATGATGGGCGATGTATGATGAACGATGTATGATGAACGATGTATGATGTATGATGTATGATGTATGATGAACGATGTACGATTAACGATGTATGATGTATGATGTATGATGTATGATGTACGATGTAAGATGTATGATGCATGATGAACGTTGTATGAGGAACTATGCATGGCGGACGATGTATGATGAACGACGTATGATTACGTCGTATGTTGAACGATGTATGATGAACGATGTATGATGAACGATGAGATACTAATGATAACATCAAAATTAAATGTTGCCTCACTTAGGACATGGGTTATTCACGAAACCTTCGTAAAACTATGAATATCAAAGATATAACCTGCTTCGCAGTAAAAGTAGCGTGATAATAATTACAAATCTCAATTAAGCGGAATCTCATTCAGGTCAAAGGTTTTTCACGAATATTTCATAATACGATGAAATTCAGCTAATTAAGGTTTTTCGCAGTGAAAGTCGCGAAATATCTATGAAAACATCGAAATTAAGCTGTATCTCACTTATGTCAAAGGGTTTTGCAAGAATCCTTCATAGAACGATTAAATTCAACGAAATGACGTGTTTCGTTGAGAAAGTAGGTAGTTTTCTATGAAAACAACATAATTAAGTTATATCTCACTTAGGACAAAGGCTTACTCGCGTATCCTTCATAAAACGAAGAAATTCAACGAAATAACGTGATTCCCAGTGTTAGTAGAGATATATATATGATAATATCGAAATTAAGAGTCATCTCACTTTAGTCCAAGCCTTTTTCACGAATACTCCATAAAACGATGAAATTCAACGAAATAACTTGATAAGCAATGAGAGTTGTGGGATACATGCGAAATCATCAAAATTAAGCGGTATCTCAATACTGTCAAATGCTGTTTCACGAATCCTTCAAAAAACGATGAAATTCAACGAAATAATGATTTCTTGCTGTGAAAGTAGCGAAATACAAATGTAAACATCAAATTTATGCAATATTTCAGATATGTCAATGTCTGTTTCACGAATCCGTTATAAAATGATGTAATAAAACTATATAACGTTTTTCGCAGTGAAATTAGCGTAATATCTATCAAAACACCAAAATTATGAGATATCTCACTTGGTCAACTGCTTTTTAACGAATCCGTCATAAAACGGTAAAATACACCTAGCCAACGTGTTTCGTACAGATAGTAGCGGAACAACGATGAAATCATGAAAATTAAGGTATATCACACTTAGGTCAATGGCTTTTACACGAGTCCATCTTAAAACGATGAAATTGAACGAAATAACGTGATACGCAGTGAGAGATGGGAGGTGTATATGAAAACATCAAAATTAAGCGATATGTCAATTAGGTCAAAGGTTAATAAACGAAAGCTTCAAAAAACGATGGAATTCAAATAATTAACGTGTTTCGCAGAAAAATTAGCGAAATATTTACGATAACATCAAGATTAAGCGATAACTCACTTAGGTCAACGGCTTCTTCAGGAATGCTTCATAAAACGATGAATTACCACTAACTAACGTGTTTCGCAGTGAAACCAACGAAACATCAATGAAAACATCACAATTAAGTGATATCTCTGTTAGGTCAGAGGCTTTTTCGCGAATCCCCCATAAAACAATGAAATTCAGCTAAATAACGTGTTTCGCAGGGAAATTAGCGAAGTTTCAATGAAAACAACGAAACAAAGCGTTATCGCACTTAGGACAAAGGCATTTCAAGAATCCTCCATAGAACGATGAAATTCGTCTAAATAATGAGTTTCGAAGACAGAGTAGCAGAATATCAATGAAAACATCAAAATTGAGCAATATCTCACTTAGGCCAAATTCTTCGTAACGAATCATTCATAAAACGATGAAATACAGCTTAATAATATGGTTCGCATTGAAAGTAGCGAAATATCTATGAAAACTTCAAAATTAAGCGACATCTCACTTAGGTCAAAGGATTTTTTACGCAACTTCCATAAAACGATGAAATTCTACTAAATAATATGTTTCGCATTGGATGTAGCGAAATATCTATGAAAACATCAAAATTAAGTTATATCTCACTTAGGTCAGAGGCTCTTTAGGAATCATTCGTAAAACGATAAATTTCAAATAAATAATGTGTTTCGCAGTGAAAATAGCGGAATACCAATGTTAACACCTAGATTAAGCGATATCTCACTTAGGTCAAAGGCTTTTTCACAAATCCTTCATAAAACGTTCAATACTCCTAACCAACGTGTTTCGCAGTGATAGTAACGAAACAATGAGAAGTCATCAAAATTAAGGGATATCTCACTTAGGTCAAAGGATTTTAACGAGTCCTTCATAAAACAATTAATTTGAACGTAATTTCGTGATACGCTGTGAGATTTGGGAGGAATCTATGAAAACATCTAAATTAAGCGATATCACAATTAGGTCTAAGGCTTTTTCGCGAATCATTCATAAAACGAAGAAATTCAGCTAATTAAAGTGTTACGCATATAAATTAGCAAAATATCTATGATATCATCTAGATTAAGCAATTACTCACATAGGTCAACGGCTTTTTCACGAATCCGGCATAAAACGATGAAATACAACTCAATAACATGTATCGCAGTGAAAGTAGGGCGACATCTGTGAAAACATCCAAATTATGCTGTATCTCAATTAGGACAAATTCCTTTTCTCGAATCCATCATAAAACGTTGAAATTCAACGAAATAACGTTTTTCGATTGAAGGTAGCTCTATATCAATGAAAAGAACAAAATTAAGCGATATCTCACTTATTTCAATGGCTTCTTCACGAAACCGTCATAAAACGATGGAATTCAATGAAATAACGTGTTTCTCAGTGAAAGTAGTTAGATATGTATGGAAATTCCATAATTAAGCGAAATCTAACTTTGTTCAAAAGCTTTTTCTTGAGACCTTCATAAAACGATGAAATCCAACGAAATAAAGAGTTCGCGATGAAAGTAGCGATATATCTATGAAAACATAAAAATTAAGCGTTATCTAACTTAGATCAAATGTTCTTCAAGAATCCATCATAAAGCCATGAAAATCGACGAGATAACGTTTTTCGCAATGAAAGTAGCGAGATACCTATTAAAACGACAAAATTATGCTGTATCACAATTAGGTCAAAGGCTTCTTCAAGGATCCACCATAAAGCGATGAAATCCAACGAAATGACGTGTATCGCACGGAAAGCCTTGAGATATCTAAGAAAACAAAACAATTAAGCGATATCTCTCTTAAGGCAAAGGCTTCCTCACGAATCGATCATAAAAAGAAGTAAATCAAAGAAATGACTTCTTTCGCATTGAAAGTTGAGAGATATCTATGAAAAAAACCAGAATTAAGCGATATCTCGCTTAGGTCAAAGGCTAGTTCACGAATCCGTCATAATATGATGAAATGCAACGAAATAAATTGTTTCGCAGTGAACGTTGCGAGATACCTATGAAAATCCCAAAATTAATCGTTATCTCATTTAGGTTAAACGTTTTTCCACGAATCATTCATGAAACGACGAAATTCAACGAAATAACGTGTATCGCAATGAAAGCAGCGAGATATATATGCAAACAAAAAAATTATGCGTCATCTCACTTAGGTCGAACGCCTTATAACGAATTCTTCATAAAACGATGAAATTCAACGACATAACAAGTTTCGCAGTGAAAGTAACGAAATATCTCCGAAAACATCAAAATTATGTGATATCTCACATAAGTCAAAGGCTTTTTCGCGTAACCCTTTTAAAACGATAAAATTCAACGAAATAACGTGTTTCGCAGTGAAAGAAGCGAAATATCTATTAAAAATCAATATTGAACCATTCCTCACTTAGATCAAAGTCTTTGTCACAAATACTTCATAAAACGTAGAAATTCAAAGAAATAGCGGGTTGCAGTGAAAGTTGGGAGATATCAATGTAAACATCAAAATTAAGCGAAGATAATAATCGCTACATTCACTGAAAGACACGTTATTTAGTTGAATTTCATCGTTTTATGAATGTTTCGTCTAAACGCCATTCACCCTTGTGTGATATCGCTTAATTTTGATGTTTTCATTGCTAACACCCAGCTCTCACAGCGTACCATATTACTCATCTGATATTCATGCTTTTATGAAGGATTCGTGAATAAGCGATTGAACTAAGTGTGATTTCGCTTAATTGCGATGTTTTCAAAGGTATTTCGCTACTTACACTGCAAAATTTGTTATTTCGATGAATTTCATAGATTTATGAGGCATTCGTGAAAAAGCCTGTGACCAAAGTGAGATATCGCTTAATTGTTATGTTTTCATAGAAATTTTGCTACTTTCCTTGCGAAATACGTTATGTCGTTGAATTTCGTCGTTTTATGAAAAATTCGAAAAGACCATTTGACTAAATTGAGATATTCATTAATTTTGATGTTTTCATAGATATTTCTTTACTATCACTGCGAAACTCATTATTCAGCTGAATTTCACCGTTTTATGAATGTTTCGTGAAAAAGCCTTTGACCAACTTGAGAAGCCGCTTAATTTTGATATTTTCATAGATATTTCGCTACTTCGATGGCGAAACACGTTGTTGAGTTGGATTTCATCGTTAAATGAAAGATACGTGGAAAAACTGTTGACCTATGTGAGATGGAACTTAATTATGATGTTTTCATAGGTATCTCCCAACATTCTATGCAAAACACGCTATTTCGATGCATTCCATCGTTTTATGAAGGATTCGTGAGAAAGCTTCTGTACTAAGTAAGATATCGCCTAATAATTATGTTTTCATAGATATTTCGCTACTTTAATTGCGAAAAACGTTATAACGTTGATTTTCATCGTTTTATGCGGATTCGAAGAAAACCTTTGCCCAAAGTGAGATATACATTAATTTTGATGTTTTCATAGATCTTTCATTACTTTCACTGCAAAGCTTATTTTTCGGTTGAACTTAATCGTTTTATGAATGTTTCGAGAAAAGAATTTTGACCCATGTGATACGTCGCTTAATTTTGATGTTTTTAATAGATATTTCGCTAGTTACAAGGCGAAACACGTTATTTGTTGAATTTCAACGTTTTATGAAGGTTTCGTGAAAAAACCTTTGTCCTAACTGAGTTATCGCATAATATCGATGTTTTCATTTATATTTCGCTACATTCACTGCGAAACACGTTATCCAGTTGAATTTCATCGTTTTATGACGGATTCGCGAAACAGCATTTGACCTAAGTGAGATTTCGCTTAATTTTGTTGTTATCATGGATAACTCCCTACTTTCACTGCGAAACACTTCATTTCGTTGAATTTAATCGTTTTATGAAGGAGACGTGGAAAAGCCTTCGACCTGTGTTAGATATCGCTTTCTTTTGATGTTATCATAGATATCCCGCTATTCTCACAGCGAAAAATGTAATGTCGTTGATTTTAACCTTTTTATCCCGGATTCGTGAAAAAACGTTATATATATGTGAGACATCGATTAATATTGATATTTCAGTAGATATCTCTCTACTTTCACTGCGATTCACGACATTTCGTTGAATTTGATCTTTTTATGCAGGATACGTGAAAAATCATTTGACCTAAGTGAGATATCGCTTAATTCTGATGTTTTCATAGATATTTCTTTACTTTCACTGCGATACATGTTATGTCGTTAATTAAATCGTTTTATGTCGAATTCGTGAATAAGCCTTTTACCTAAGTGCGAAGTCGCTTAATTTTGAAATTTTCACAGATGTTTCCCTACTTTCACTGCGAAACACGTTATATTGTCGAATATCGTCGTATCTTGAAGGATTCGTTATAAAGTCTATGACCTAGGTGAGAGACAACTTAATTTGGTTGTTTTCATAGATATCTCGCTACTTTCACTGCGTAACACGATATATAGTTGAATTTTACTCTTTTATGTCGGATACGAGAGAAAGCCTTTGACCTTAGTGAGATATCGATTAATTTTGATGTTTGCATGTATATCCCGCTACCTTCACTGCGAAACACTTTATTCGGTAGGATATCATCTTTTTATGTATGATGGGTGAAAAAGCATTTGACTTGATTTTGATATCGCTGAATTTTGGTGATTTCATAAATACCTCGCTATCTTCACTGCGACACACATCATTTCGTTGAATTTCCTCGTTTTATGATGGTTACGTGAAAAAGATTTTGACCCAAGTGTGCTATAGCTTAATTTCGATATTCTCAAAGATATCTCACTACTTTCACTGCGGAACGCTTTATACCGACGCATATCATCTTTTTATGAAGGATTCGATATAAAACCTATGACCTAAGTAAGATATAGCTTAATTTGGATGTTTTCAAAGATATCTCGCTACTTTCACTGCGATACAGGTTTTTCAGTTGAATTACATCATTTTATGTAGGATTCGTGGAAAAACCTTTAACCTAAGTGTGAAGTCGCTTAATTTTGAAGTTTTCATAGATATTTCGCTACTTTGAGTGCGAAACATGTTAATTATCTCAATTTCGTCGTTTTATGGAGAATTGCTGAAAAGCATATGACCAAAGTGAGATATCGCATAATGTTGACGTTTTCATAGCTATCTCCCAACTTTCACTGCAAAACATGCTATTTCGATGTATTTCATTGCTTTATGAAGGATTTGAGACAAAGTCTTTGGCCTAAGTGTGGTATATTTTAATTTTGATGTTTTCATACATATTTCGCTGCTTTTACTGAGAAACACTGTATTTATCTCATTTTCTTCATTTTATGGAGGATTCGATAAAAACCCATTGACATAAGTCAGGTGTTGCTTAATTTTGATGTTTTCGTAGATATCTCCAATCTCTCACAGCATAACACTTTATTTAGTTTAATTTCATCGTTTTATGAAGGATTCGTGAAATAGCATTTGATCTAAGTGTGATGTATCTTAATTTTGTTGTTTACATAGATATTTCGCTGCTCTCACTGCGAAACACGTTATTTAGTTGAACATCATCGATTTATGGAAGAATCGTGAAAAAGGATTTGTCCTAATTGAGGTATCGCTTAATTTTGTGGTTGCCATAGGTATGTTCCTACTTTCACTGCGACAAACGTTATTTAGATGAATATCATCGTTTATGACGGAATCGTGAAAACGCATTTGACCTAAGTGAGATATCGCTTAATTTTGATGTTTTCATATATAACTCCCTACTTTAATTGCGAAACACGTTATTTCGTTGAGTTTCATCGATTTATGAATGATTCGTGACTAATCATTTGTCCTAAGTGAGATATCGCATAATTTTGATGATTTCATAGACATCTTGCGATTTTCATTTCGAAAAATGTTACTTCGTTGAATTTCAACGTTTTATGATGTATTCGTGAAATATCATTTAGCCTAATTGGGATATCTGTTAATTTCGCTGGTTTCATATAAAACTCGCTACTTCATTGCGAACCAGGTAATTCCGTTGAATTTCATCGTTTTCTTAACGATTCCTTAAAATGCATTCGACCTAAGTTAACTATCGCTTAATACTGATGCTTTCACATATATCTCTCTACTTTGAATGCGAAACAAGTTATTTACCTCATATTCATCGTTTATGACGTATTAGTGAAAAAGCAGCTGACCTATGTGAGATAACATTTAATTTAGATGTTTTCCTACATAACTCCCTTCTTTCACTACGTAACATGTTATTTCTTTGTATTTCATCGTTTAATGAAAGATTCGTAATAAAGCCTTTAAACTTAGTGTGATATAGCTTAATCTTGATGTTTTCACTGGTATCTTGTTACTTTCCCTGCGAAACGCGATATTTCGTTGAATTTCATTGCGTCTAAAAGGATTCGTGAAAAAGGATTTCATCTCATTGAGATGTCGCTAAATTTTGGTGTACTCATAGATATCCCGCTCCTTACAATGCGAAATACGTTATTTTGTTGAATTTGATCTTTACATGGAGGATTCGTCAAAAAGTCTTTGACCTAATTAAAATATCGATTAATTTTGATGCTTTTGTATATATCTTGCAACTTTCAATGCGAAACACGTTATTTCGTTGAATGTGATAGTTTTTGAAGGATTCGTGAAAAAGCCTTAGACCTTTGTGAGATATCGCTCAATTTTGATGTTTTCTTATATATCTTCGTACATACACTGCGAATCATGTAATTTCTTTGAATTACATTTTTCTATGAATGATTCGTGATAAAGCCTTTGACCTAAGTGAGATACTGCTTAATTTTGCTGCTTCCATAGATAATTTTCCTGCTTTACTGCGAAACAAGTAATTTATCTGAATTTAGTCAGCTTATGAAGGATTCGTGAAGAAACCTTTGACCTACTTGAGATATGGCTTAATATTGATGATTTCATAGATATTTCGTTACTTTCACTGCGAAACATGTTATGCCGTTGAATTTTATATTTTTATGACGAATTCGTGAAAAAGCCTTTGACCTAAGTATGATAAAGTTTAATATTGATGATTTCAGAGATATTTCGTTACTTTCACTGCAAAACATATTATGTCGTTGAAATCCAACTTTTTATGACAAATTCGTGAAAAAGCGTTTGACCTGTGTGCGATGTCGGTTAATTTAGATGTTTTCATACATAACTCCCTACTTTCACTGCGAAACACTTTAATTCGGTTGATTTAATCGTTTTATGAACGTTTCGTGAAAAAGCCTTTGACCTAATTCAGACATCGCTTTATTTTGATGTTTATATATATGTATAGCTTCTTCCACAGCGATACAAATTACTTCGTTGACATTCATCGTTTTATGAAGCATTCGTGAAAAAGAGTTTGACCCGAGAGGGAAATATCTTTATTTCGATGTTTTCATAGATATCTCGTTACTTTCTTTGCGAAACACGTTATTTAGTTGAATTTCATCGTTTTATTGAGGTTTCGTGAAATGCCATTGACCTATGTGAGATATTGCTTAGTTTTGATGTTTTCATAGATAATTCGCTACTTACTCTGCGATACACGCTAGTTAGATGCATTTCATCGTTTAATGAAGGGTTCGTGAGTAAATAATCGCTTATTCTTGGTGCTATCATAGATATTTCGTTAATTTCTGTGCGAAAAACGTTAATTATTTGAAAGTCATCGTTTGATGAAAGATGCGTGAAAAAGACTATGACCTAAGTGAAATATCGCTTAATTGTGATGTTTTCATTCACATCTCCCACCTCTCACATCGTAACACGTAACTTAGATAATTTTCATCGTTCTATGAATAATTCGTGATAAAGATTTTGACTTAAATTTGATATCACTTAATTGCGATATTTTCATAGATATCTCTCTACTTCCCATCGAGAAAATTATTTCGTTGAATTTCATCAATTTACGAAAGATTCGTCAATAAGCGTTCGCCCTATGTGAGATAAGGCATAATTAAGAAATTTTCGTTGATATTTCGCTACTTTCACTGCGAAACACGTCATTTGGTGAATTCCATCGCTTTATGATGTACTCGTGAAGAAGCCGTTGACCTAAGTGAGTTATAGATAATACTGACGTTATCAGAAATATTTCGATAATTTCACTGCGAAAAAAGTAATTTAGTAGAATTTCATCGTTTTATTGTGGATTCGTGAAAAAGCCTCTGACCTACGTGTGATATCCGTTAATTTTGAAGTTTTCATAGATAACTTTTTACTTTAACTGCGAAACTCGTTATTTCGTTGAGTTTCATAGTTTTATGTATGATTCGTGAAAAAGTCGTTGACCTAAGTTGGATACCGCTTTAAATTGTGTTTTCATAGATATCTCACTACTTTCACAACGAAACTCGTTATTTCGTTGAATTTCATTGTTTAATGAAGGAATCGTGATAAGGCCTTTGAACTAAGTGTGATATAGCTTAATCTCAATGCTTTCACAAATATCTCCCTACATTCACTGCCATACACGTTATTTAGTTTAATTACATTGCTTTATGAAACGTTCGTGAAAAAGCCTTTGATCTAAGTGAGATATCGCATAATTTTGATATTTTCGTAGATATCTCCCAACTATCACTGCGTCCAAATTTATTAAGTTGAATTTCATTGTTTTTGAGGGATTCGTGAAAAAGTCATTGACCTTAGTACGATATCGCTTAAATATGATTTTTACATAGAGATTTCGCTACTTACACTGCGAAGTACATTATTTCGTTGAATTTCATATTTTTCAGAATTGTTCGCGAGAAAGCCTTTGACCTATGTGAGATATATTTCAATTTTTATGTTTTCATTGATATCTCCTTTTTTTCACCTTGTAACACGTTAGTTTGTTTGATTTCATCGTTTCATGTTGGATTCGGGAAAAGGCTTATGACTTAAGTGTGATATCGATTAAGTTTGATGTGTTCATAGATATTTCGCAATTTTCACTACGAAACAAGTTATTAAGTTGAATTTCATCGTTTTATGACGGATACGTGAAAATGCCATTGACCTTAGTGAGATGACGCTTAATTTAGTTGTTTTCATCGATATCCTCCAACTAACACTGCGACACACGTTATTTCGTTGAACTTCATCGTTTTATGTAGGATTGGTGAAAAATCCTATGACAAAAGTGAGATACAGCTTAATTTTGATGTTTGCATTCATTTTTCGCTGCTTTCACTCCTAAACACGTTATTTAGCTGAATTTCATCGTTTTATGGAGGTTTCGTGAAAAAGCCTTTGACCTAAGTGAGATATCGCTTAATTTTAATGCCTACAATATATTTCCCAACTCCTACAGCGAAAAACGTTATTTCGTTTAATTTCTACGTTTTATGAAGGATTAGTGAAAAAGGAGTTGACCTAAGTGAGATATCGCTTTGTTTTGGTGTTTTCATGGATATCTCGCTACTTTCTCTATGAAACACGTAATTTCGTTGCACTACAGCGCTTTAACACGAATTTGTGAAGAAGCGTTTGACCTAAATGAGAAAAGGCATAATTTTGATGTTTTCATACATATCTCGCTACTTTCACTGCGAAACGTGAGTTTGCCTTGAATTTCAACGTTTTATGAATGATTTGTGAAAAAGCCGTTGACCTAACTGAGATAACGCCTTATATTGAAGTTTTCATCGATATCACGCTACTTTCACAGCGTAACAAGTTATTTCGTAGAATTACATTGTTTTATGTAGGATTCCTGAAAAAGCCTTCGACCTAAGTGTGATATATCATAATTATAATAGTTTCATAGATATTTCATTCCTTTCACTGCGAAAAAATTTATTTAGTTGAATATCATCTTTTTATGAAAGATTCGTGAAAAAGCCTTTGACCTAAGTGAGACATCGCTTAATTTTGATGTTTTCAATGATATCCAGCTACTTAAACCGTGAAATACATTATTTCTTTGAATTTATTCGTTTTATGTATGTTTCCCGAAATAATCATGATTTAGTAGAGATTCAGAAAATTGTGATGTTTTCATATATATCCAGCTATTTTAACTTCGAAACTCGTTATTTAGTTGAATTTCATCGTTTTCGAAGGATTCGTGGAATAGCTTTTAACCTAAGTCGGGCATAGTTTAACCATGATGTTTTCAAACATATTTCGCTACTTTCACTGAGAAACACGTTATTTCGAAGAATTTAATTGTTTTATGAAGGAATGCTTATAATTCCTTTTACCTATGTGTGAGATAGCATAATTTGTATGTTTTCATAGCTATCTCGCTACTTTCACTGCGTAACACGTTGCTTCGTTGAATTCCATCGCCTTATATAAAATTTGTCACAAAGCCTTTGTACTTAGCGAGGTATAGTTGATATTTGATGATTTCATAAATATTTCGCTACTTTCACTGCGAAAAACATTATTTTGTTGAGTTTCATCGTTTAAAAGGGATTCGAGAAAAAGGATATGACCTAAGTGAGATATACATTTGTTTTGAAGTTTTCATATCTATTTCGCTACTTTCACTGCGTAACACGTTATTTAGTTGAATTTCTTCTCAATTTCAGAGAAATCGTGTATAGGACTTCGACTTAAGTTAGATGTCGTTTAATTTTGGTTTTTTTACTGTTATCTCCCTACTTTCACTGCGATAAACGTTATTTCGTTGAATTTCATCGTTTTATGAGTATTTCGTGAGAATGCCTTTGACCTAAGTGTAGTACCGCTTAATTTTGCTGTTTTCTTAGTTATTTCTATAGTATCAATGCGAAACACGTTATATATCTGAAAGTCGTCTTCTAATGAAGGACCCGTGTATAAGCCTTTGTCCTTACAGAGATGTAGCTTAATTTTGATGTATCTTGATTTTGATGTTTTCATAGATATTTCCTTGCTTTCACTGCGTTAAACTCTATTTCGTTGAATTTCATCGTTTTACGATGGTTTCATGGAAAAGCCTTTGACCTAAGTGTAGTACCGCTTAATTTTGCTGTACTATTAGATGTTACGATAGTTTTACTGCGAAACACGTTATTTGTCTGAATTTCGTCATTTTATTAATGATTCGTGAAAAAACATTTGACCTAAGTGAAGAGTTGCATAATTTTTCTATTGTCATATATATCTCCCTACTTTCAATTCGAAAAACGTTATTTCGTTGAATTACATCGTTTCATGAATGTTATGAGTAAAAGCCTTTGACCTGAGAGAGATACCGCTTAATTTAGCTGTTATCATAGATATTTCGTTAGTTTTACTGCGAAACAATTTATTCATTTCAATATCGTCGTTTTGTGGAGGATTCGTGAAAGGGCATTTGACCTAAGAGTGATATCGCGTAATTTTGATGTTATCATAGTTATTTTGCTACTTTCAGTCGAAACTATTTATTTTGTTGAATTAGTTCGATTTATGAGTGTTTCGTGATAAAGCTTTTGACCTAAGTAAGATATCGCTTAATTTTGTTGTTTTCATAAATATTTCGTAACTTTCAATGCGATTCAATTTATTTCACATAATTTCATCGTTTTATGAATGTTTTGAGAAAAGGCCTTTGTCCTAAGTGTGATATCGATTATTATTGTCATTTATAAAGTATTATATCACGAATTCACACTGCGAAACATTATATACATGATTTATTTCGTTGAATTAAATCGTTCAATGAAGGACTCGTGTAAAAGCCTTTTACCGAACTGAGATATAGCTTATTTTTGATGTTTTCATGTCCATTTCTATACATTTACTGCGAAACACTTTATTTACATGATTTTCAACATTTTCTGAAATATTCGTGAATAAAACGTTGACCTAAGTGTGTTATCTCTTTATCTTGATGTTATTTCAGATAATACACTAATTTCACTGCGAAAGACGTTAATTATGTGAATCACATCGTTTTATAAAGGATTCGCGGAAAAGCAGTTGACCTATGTGAGTTACGGCTTAATGTTGATGTTATCATAAACATTTCGCTAATTTCACTGCTTAACACGTTAATTAGTTGTATTTCATTGTATTTCGAAAGACGCGTGAAAAAGCATTAGACCTAAGTGAGATATCGTTTAGTTTTGATGTTTCCATAGATATTTCGCTGCTTTCATTGCGAAACACGATATTTAGTTGAACTTTCGTGTTATGAAGGATTCATAAAAAATACATTGACCAGAGTGAGATAAATCTTAATAATGATGATTTCATAAATAATTCGTTACTTCCATTGCGAAACATGTTATTTAGATGAATATCATTGTTTTATGAAGTTTTCGTGAAAAAGACAAAGATCTAAGTGATATAGAGTTTAATATTGATGTTTTCATAGATATTGCGCTAGTTTCACTCCGAAAGACGTTATTTAGGTGATTATCTCGTTTTTGGATGATTCGTGAAAAAGCCTTTGGTCTAAGCGAGATATTGATTAATATTAATGTTTACATAGATATCTACCAATTCTCACTGCGAAATACGTTATTTCATTGAATTTCATCTTTTATTGTAGGACTCGTGTAAAGCCTTTGACCAAACTGGGATACAGCTAAATTTTGATGTTTTCATACATATCTCCACACTTTCACTGCGAAAAAGGTTATTCCGTCGAATTTCATCGATTTATGTAGGTTTCAGAAAATGTATTTGACCTAAGTGAGAAATCGCTTAACTTAGCTTGTATTATAGATATTTCCTACTTTCACAGCGAAACTTGTTAGTTATTATAATTTCATAGTTTTAAGAAGGATACGTGAAAAAGCCTTTAACCTAAGTGAGGTATCGCTTAATCTTGATATGTTCAAAAATAACTTCTTACGTTCACAGCGAAACACGTTATTTCGTTGAATCTCATCGTTTTATGAAGAATTCTTGAAAAAGCCATTGACCGAAGTGAGATATGGCTTGATTTATACGTTTAAATGGATACTTCGCTAGTTTGATATATGATGTATGAGGTAAGATGTATGATGTACGATGTATGATGAACGATGTATTATGAACGATGCGTGAAGAACGATATATGGCGAACGATGTATGATGAACGATGTATGATGACCGATTTATAATGACCGATGTATGATGATCGATGTATGATGAACAATGTATGATGACCGATGTATGATGACGGATGTATGATGACCGATTTATGATAAATGATGAACCATGTAAGATGTATTATGTATGAATTGTGATGAACGATGTATGGTGTATGATGTCTGTTGTATGATGGCTGTTGTATGATGTATGACATTTGATGTATGACGTATGATGAATTATGAATGGTGTATGATGTATGATGCATAATATATGATGTATGGTGTATGAAGTATGATGTATCATATATGATTTATGACGTATGATGTGTGATGTATGATGTATGATGTATGATGTATGATGTCTAATGAAAGAAAAACGACGTATGATGAACGATGTATGATGACCGATTTTTATGAACGATGTATGGCGTATGATCTATGACGAACGATGTATGATGTATGATGTATTATGTACGATGTACGTAGTATGATGTATGATGTATGTGGTATGATGTATGATGATCGATGTATGATGAACGGTGTATGATGAACGATGTGTGATGAACGATGTATGATGACCGATGTATGATGACCGATGTATGGGGACCGATGTATGATGAACGATGAACCATGTATGAGGTATGATGTATGATTTATGATGGATGAAGGATGATGTATGATGTATGATGTATGATGTATGGTGTATGATGTATGATGTATGATGTATGATGTATTATGTCTAAAGAATGATGTACGATATATGATGAGCAATGTATCATGACCGATGTATAACTAACGTTATAGGTCTAATGTTGTATGTCGTATGATAGATGATGTGTGATGTATGATGTGTGATGTATGATGTGTGATGGATGATGTGTGATGTATGATGTACGTTTTATGATGTATGATGTATGATAAATGATGTATGGTATATTGTGTATGATGTATGATGGAGGATCTACGATGTATGATGAACTATGTATGATGTATGATTTGTGAAGTGTGATGTACGATGTATGATGCATTATGTATGATGTATTATGTATGTTGTATGGAGTATGATGTATGATGTAATATTTATGGTGTCAGTCATCATACGTCATACAACATACATCACACATCATACATTATACATCATACATCATACATCATAAACAATACATCATACATCATTCGTCATATATCGTTAATCATAAATCGGTCATCATACATCGTTCATCATACATCGTACATCTTCCATTTGACATCATTCATCATACATCATACATCATTCATCACACATCATACATCATACATCATACATCATGCATCATACGTCATACACTATAAAACATACGTTACACATCATACTTCATACAACATACATCATGCATCATACATCATACATGATACATCATACATCATACATCATACATCACACATCATACGTCATACATGATACATCATACATCATACACAGTACGTCGTACATCGTTCATCTTCAATTAGACATCATACATCATACATCATACATAATACGTCATACATCATACACCATAGATCATACATCATACATCATACATCATTCATCATACATCATACATCATTCATCATACATCATACATCAAACGTCATACATCATACATTATATATGATACATCATACATCATACATCATTCATCACCTATCATACATCATATATCATGCATCATACATCATACATCATACATAATACATCATACACAATACATCATACATCATACATCATACATCATACATCATACGTCATACATCATACATCATACACAGTTCGTCGTACATCGTTCATCTTCCATTAGACATCATACATCATACATCATACATAATATATCACACGTCATCATTCATACATCATACATCAAACATCAAACATCATATATCATGCATCATATATCATACATCATACACCATACGTCATATATCATCTTTCATACATCATACACCATACATCATACATCATACATCATACGTCGTTCATCATACATCATACGTCATACATCATACATCATACATCATACATCATACATCGTTCATCGTTCATCATACATCGGAAATAATACATCATACATCGATCATCATACACCATGCATCATACGTCAGGCATCATACAGAATGCATCATACATCATACATAATACGTCATACATCATACACCATAGATCATACATCATACATCATACATCATACATCATACATCATACATCGTTCATCATGCGTCACACATCATACAGCATACATCGTTCATCATATATCGTTCATAAAACATCGTTCATCATACGTCATACAACATACATCATATATTATATATCGTTCATCATACATTGTTCACCATACATCGGTCATCATAAGTCGTTCATCACACATCGCTCATAATACATCGTTAATCATATATCACACATCATACATCATACATCAGGCATCATACATCATACACCATACAGCATACATAGTTCATCGTACATCGTCCATCCTTCATCATACATCATACGTCATACATCATACATCATAAATGGTACATCACACGTCATACATCGTTCATCGTTCATCATATATCGGTCACAATACATAACACTTCATGCTCCATTCTTCAGGCAATATACTGCATGCACCATACATCATACATCGTACGCAATACATAGGTCATAGTACGTCGTACAGCAGACATCACACATCATACATCACGCTTCATACATCATACAACGTTCATCATACAACGTTCATCATACGTCTTTCACCAAACATCGTCATCACACATCATACATGGTTCAAAATACATTACACATCGTTCATCATACATCGTTCATCATACAACGTTCATCAGACATCGTTCATCATACATCGTTCATCATACATCATACATCACACATCATACATCATACATCATACATCATGCATCATGCATCATACATCATACATCATAAATCATACATCATACATCATACAATGTACGTCATACATCATACACCATATATCGTACATCATACATCGGTCATCATACATCGTTCATCATACATCGTCCATCCTTCATTAGACATCATTCACCATTCATCATGCATCATACATCATATATCATACATCATACTTCATACACCATACATCATATATTATACTTCATACATCATACATCATACATCATACAAAATGCACCTTACGTCATCCATAATATATCATACATAATAAATCATACATGGTTCATCTGTCATCATACATCGGTCGTCATAAATCGTTCATCATACATGGTTCATCATACATCGTTAATCATACATAGACCATCATACGTCATACGTCATGCATAATACATAATACATCATACATCATACATCACACATCATACATCATACATCATACCTCATACATCATACACCATACATCGTTCGTCATACATCGATCATCTTACAACGGCCATTATACATCGGTTATCATACTTCGTCCATCATACATCGGTCATCATATATCGTTCATCATACATAGTTCATCATACATCATACGTCATATATCATACATCATACATCATACATAAATCATCATATATCACACATCATACATCATTCAGCATATATCATGCATCATACTTCATACACCATACAACATGTATCATGCATCGTGCATCATACACCATACATCATTCATCATACATCATACATAATACATCATACATCATAAATCATACATAATACATCATACACGGTACATCGTTCATCACAAATCGGTCATCATACATCGGTCATCATACATCGGTCATCATATATCGGTCATCATACATCGTCCATCATACATCGTTCATCATACAACGTTCATCAGACATCGTTCATCATACATCGTTCATCATACATCATACATCTTACATCATACATCATACATAATACATAGTTCATCGTACATTGTCCTTCCTACATCATACATCATACATCATACCACATACATCATACATCACACATCATACAACATACATCATACATCATTCATCATACATCATACATCGTACGTCATAAATAATACGCCTTATATCATTCATCGTACACCGTTCATCATACATCGTCCATCATACATCGTTCATCATACATCGTTCATCTTACATCGTTCATCATACATCGTTCATCAAACATCGTTCATCAAACATCGTTCATCATACAATGTTCATCATACATCACACATCATACGTCATACATCATACATCATAAATAATGCGTCACACATCATACTACGTACATCGTTCATAATATATCTGTCATCATACATCATACATCATGCATCATACATCAGGCATCATACAGCATGCATCATACATCATACATCGTACATCGTTCATAATACATCGTCCATCATAAATCGTACATCAGACATAATACATCATATATCATGCATCATACATAATACAACTATCATCATACATCGGTCATCATACATCGTCCATCATACATCGTTCATCATACACCGTTCATCATACATCGTTCATCATATATCGTTCATAAAACATCGTTCATCATACGTCATACAGCATACATCATATATTATATATCGTTCATCATACATTGTTTACCATACATCGGTCATCATAAGTCGTTCATCACACATCGCTCATAATGCACCGTTAATCATGTATCGCACATCATACATCATACATCAGGCATCATTCATCATACACCATACATCGTTCGTCATACATCGATCATCATACAACGGTCATCATACATCGGCCATCATACTTCGTTCATCATACATCGGTTATCACATATCGTTCATCATACATCGTTCATCATACATCACACATCATACGTCATACATCATACATCATACATAATATATCATATATCACACATCATACATCATTCAGCATATATCATGCATCATACTTCATACACCATACAACATGTATCATGCATCGTGCATCATACACCATACATCATGCATCATACATCATACATAATATATCATACATCATAAATCATACATAATACATCATACACGGTACATCGTTCATCAAAAATCGGTCGACATTCATCGGTCATCATACATCGGACATCTTACATCGTCCATCATACATCGTTCATCATACAAAGTTCATCAGACACCGTTCATCATACATCGTTCATCATACATCATACATCATGCATCATACATCATACATCTTACATCATATATCATACATAATGCATAGTTCATCGTACATCGTCCTTCCTACATCATACATCATACATCATACCGCATACATCATACATCACACATCACACATCATACAACATACATCATACATCATTCATCATATATCATACATCGAACGTCATAAATAATACGCCTTATATCATTCATCGTACACCGTTCATCATACATCGTCCATCATAAATCGTTCATCATACATCGTTCATCTTACACCGTTCATCGTACATCGTTCGTCATACATCGATCATCATACAACGGTCATCATACATCGGTCATCATACTTCGTTCATCATAAGTCGTTCACCACACATCGCTCATAATACATCGTTAATCATATATCACACATCATACACCATACATCATGCATCATACATCATACACCATACATCATACATAGTTCATCGTACATCGTACATCCTTCTTCATACATCACACGTCATACATCATACATCATAAGTGGTACATCACACATCATACATCGTCCATGGTTCATCATACATCGGTCATCATACATTATACATCATGCACCGTTCATCAGACATTATACAGCATGCATCATACATCGTTTTCAATACATCTTTCATCATACATCGTACATCAGACATCATACATCATACATCATGCTTCATGAATCATTCAACGTTCATCATACATCGGTCATCATACATCTTCCATCAAACATCGTTCATCATACATCATACAACATACAACATACATTATACATCATACAACATACAACATACATTATACATCGTTCGTCATACATCGTTCGTCATACAACGTTCATCAGACATCGTTCATCATACGTCGTTCATCAAACATCATACATCATACATCATACATCATATATCATACATCATACATCATACATCATACGCCATACATCATACATCATACATCATACATCATACATCATACATCATACATCATACATCATACATCATACATCATATATCATACATCATACATCATACGTCATACATCATACATCATACATCATACATCATACATCATACATCATACATCATACATCACACATCATACATCATGCATCATGCATCATACGTCACGCATCATAAATAATACATCATACTTCATACCATGTACGTCATACATCATACACCATATATCGTACCTCATACATCGGTCATCATACATCATACATGATACATCATACATCATACATAATACATCATACATCATACATCATACATCATACATCATATACAATACATCATACTTCATACACCATACATCATATATTATACATCATACATCATACATCATACATCAAACATCATACATCATACATCATACGCCATACGTCATCCATAATAAATCATACATAATAAATCATACATGGTTCATTCGTCATCATACATCAGTCGTCATACATCGTTCATCATACATCATACATCACACATCATTCTTCATACATCATACATCAAGCATCAAACATCTTATATCATGCATCATACATCATTCATCGTACAACATACGTCATACATTATTCTTCATACATCATACACCATACATCATACATCATATATCATACGTCATTCATCATATATCATGCATCATACTTCATACACCATACAACATGTAATATACATCATGCATCATACACCATATATCATTCATCATACATCATACATAATACATCATAAATCATAAATCAGACATAATACATCATACACGGTTCATCGTTCATCACCAATCGGTCGTCATACATCGGTCATCATACATCGGTCATCATACATCGTCAATCATACATCGTTCATCATACAACGTTCATCAGTCATCGTTCATCATACATCGTTCATCATACATCATTCATCATACATCATACATCACACATCATTCTTCATACATGATACATCAAACATCAAACATCATACATCATACATCATACATCATACAACGTTCATCGTTCATCATACATCGGAAATCATTCATCGTTCATCAAACATCGGTGATCATACATCGGTCATCATACATTGTTCATCATACATCGTTCATCATACATCAGACATCATACATCATATATCATACATCATACATCATACTTCATGCATCATACATCATTCATCATTCATTATATGTCTTACATCATAAATCATACATGGTGCATTGTTCACCAGACATCGTTCCCCACACATCGGTCATCATATATCGGTCATCATACATCGTCAACATACATCGGTCATCATACATCGTTCATCATATATCGGTTATCATATATCGTACATCATACATCGTTTATCATACATCAGTCATCATACATCATTCACCATACATCATATATCAAACACCATACACCATATATTACACATCATACATCATGCACCACACCTCATACATCATACAGCATGCATCATACATCATACATCATACATCATGCATCATATATCATACGTCACCCATCATAAATCATAAATCATACATCATACATCGTCCATCATACGTCGATCATCATACGCCGGTCATCATACATCGGTCATCATACATCGTCCATCATACATCGGTTATCATATATCGTTCATCATATTTCATTCATCATACATCAGTCATACATCATACATCATTCATCACACATCATACATCATACACCATACATCATACATCATACATCATACATCATACATCATACATCATACATCATACATCATACACTATACAACATACATTACACATCATACATCATTCATCATACATCATACATCATACATCATTCATGATACATCATACATCATACATCATACATCATACATCATACTTCATACATCATACATCATACATCATACACAGTTCGTCGTACATCGTTAATCTTCCATTAGACATCATACATAATCCATCATATATCATACATCACACATCACCCTTCATACATCATACATCAAACATCAAACATCATATATCATGCATCATACATCATACATCATACACCATACGTCATATATTATCCTTCATACATTGTACACCATACATCATACATCATACATCATACGTCTTTCATCATACATCATACATCATACATCATACATCGTACATCATACATCATACATCATACAACGTTCATCGTTCATCGTACATCGGTAATCATACATCGTACATCAAACATCGCTGATCATACATCGGTCATCATACATTGTTCATCATACATCGTTCATCATACATCAGACATCATACATCAGACATCATACATCACATATCATACATCATACATCATACTTCATACATCATACATCATACATCATTCATTATATGTCTTACATCATAAATCATACATGGTGCATTGTTCATCAGATATCGGTCCCCACACATAGGTCATCATATATCGGTCATCATACATCGGTCATCACACATCGTCCATCATACATCGTTCAACATATATCGCTTATAAAACATCGTTCGCCATACGTCATACAACATACATCATATATTATATATCGTTCATCATATATTGTTCATCATTCATCGGTCATCATAAGTCGTCCATCACACATCGCTCATAATACATCGTTAATCTTTTATCACACATCATACTTCATACATCATGCATCATACATCATACATCATGCACCATACGTCATACATCATACATCATACATCATACACCATACATCATACATCATACATCATACATGATACATCATACATAATACATCATACATCATACATCATACTTCATACATCATACACCATACATCATACACAGTTCGTCGTACATCGTTAATCTTCCATTAGACATCATACATCATTCATCATACATCATACATCGCACATCATACAAAGTTCGTCGTACATAGTTAATCTTCCAATAGACATCATACATCATTCATCATACATCATACATCACACATCATTCTTCATACATGATACATCAAACATCAAACATCATACATCATACATCATACATCATACAACGTTCATCGTTCATCATACATCGGAAATCATTCATCGTTCATCAAACATCGGTGATCATACATCGGTCATCATACATTGTTCATCATACATTGTTCATCATACATCAGACATCATACATCATATATCATACATCATACATCATACTTCATGCATCATACATCATTCATCATTCATTATATGTCTTACATCATAAATCATACATGGTGCATTGTTCACCAGACATCGT
This sequence comes from Tetragonula carbonaria, assembly GCA_032399595.1. Taxonomy (NCBI): domain Eukaryota; kingdom Metazoa; phylum Arthropoda; class Insecta; order Hymenoptera; family Apidae; genus Tetragonula; species Tetragonula carbonaria. The sequence goes on from JAUCRC010000074.1 coordinate 50,716, forward strand.
TCCCCACACATCGGTCATCATATATCGGTCATCATACATCGTCAACATACATCGGTCATCATACATCGTTCATCATATATCGGTTATCATATATCGTACAACATACATCGTTTATCATACATCAGTCATCATACATCATTCACCATACATCATATATCAAACACCATACACCATATATTACACATCATACATCATGCACAACACCTCATACATCATACAGCATGCATCATACATCATACATCATACATCATGCATCATATATCATACGTCACCCATCATAAATCATAAATCATACATCATACATCGTCCATCATACGTCGATCATCATACGCCGGTCATCATACATCGGTCATCATACATCGTCCATCATACATCGGTTATCATATATCGTTCATCATATTTCATTCATCTTACATCAGTCATACATCATACATCATTCATCATACATCATACATCATACATCATTCATGATACATCATACATCATACATCATACATCATACATCATATATCATACATCATACACTATACAACATACATTACACATCATACTTCATGCAACATACATCATACATCATACATCATACATGATACATCTTACATCATACATCACACATCATACATCATACGTCATATATCACACATCATACATCATACACAGTTCGTCGTACATCGTTCATTTTCCATTAGACATCATACATCATACATCATACATAATACATCATACATCATACATCATACATCATACATCATACATCGTACATTATACATCATACATCATACATCATTCATCATACGTCATACATCATACGTCATACATTATATATCATACATCATACATCATACATCATTCATCACAAATCATACATCATATATCATGCATCATACATCATACATCGTAAATCGTACATCATACATCATACATCATACATCATACATCATACATCATACACCATACATCATACATCATACCTCATACATCATACGTCATACATCATACATAATATATTATACATCATACTTCACACATCATACATCATACATCATACACAGGTCGTCGTACATCGTTCATCTTCCATTAGACATCATACATCATACATCATACATAATACATCACACATCATTATTCATACATCATACATCAAACATCAAACATCATATATCATGCATCATATATCATACATCATACACCATACGTCATATATTATCTTTCATTCATCATACACCATACATCATACATCATACATCATACGCCATTCATCATACATCATACATCATACATCATACAACATACATCATACATCATACAACGTTCATCGTTCATCATACATCGGAAATAATACATCATACATCTAGCATCATACATCATGCATCATACGTCAGGCATCATACAGAATGCATCATACATCATACATCGTACATCACACATAGTTCATCATACACCGTACATCATACATCGTCCATCATGAGTAACACATCATACATCATACATCGTTAATCATATATCGTTCATAAAACATCGTTAATCATACGTCATACAACATACATCATATATTATATATCGTTCACCATACATCGGTCATCATAAGTCGTTCATCACACATCGCTCATAATACATCGTTAATCATATATCACACATCATACATCATACATCATGCATCATACATCATAACCATACGTCATACATAGTTCATCGTACATCGTCCATCCTTCATCATACATCACACGTCATACATCATACATCATAAATGGTACATCACACATCATATATCTTTCATCGTTCTTCATACGTCGGTCATCATACATCATACATCATGCACCATTCATCAGACACTATACAGCATGCATCATTCATCGTTTTCAATACATCTTTCACCATACATCGTACATCAGACATCATACATCATACATCATGCTTCATGAATCATTCAACGCTCATCATATATCGTTCATCATACATCTTTCATCAAACATCGTTCATCATACATCATACAACATACAACATACATTATACATCGTTCGTCATATATCGTTCGTCATACATCATACGTCACACATCGTACGTCATAAATCATACGCCATATATCGTTCATCATACATGTTCACTATTCAATAGACATCATACATCATATATCATACATCATCCATCACACATCATACATCCTACATCATATATCGTATATCATACTTCATACACCATACAACATATATTATACATCATACATCATACACCATACAGCATACATAGTTCATCGTACATCGTCCATCCTTCATCATACATCATACGTCATACATCATACATCATGCATCATACATAATACATCATACATCATACATCATACATCATACATCATACATCATTCATCATACATCATACATCATACATCATTCATCATACATCATACATCATTCGTCATACATTATATATCTTACATCATACATCATACATCATTCATCACACATCATACATCACATATCATGCATCATACATCATACATCATTCGTCATACATCATACATCATGCACCATACATCATACATCATACATCATACATCATACATCATACATCATACATCATACATCATACACTATGCAACATACATTACACATCATACTTCATACAACATACATCATACATCATACATCATACATGATACATCATACATGATACATCATACATAATACATCATACATCATAAATCATACGTCATACATCATACATCATACATCATACACAGTTCGTCGTACATCGTTCATCTTCCATTAGGCATCATACATCATACATCATACATAATACATCATACATCATACATCATACATCATACATCATACATCATACATCATACATCATACATCATACATCATACATCATTCATCATACATCATACATCATACGTCATACATTATATATCATACATCATACATCATACATCATTCATCACACATCATACATCACATATCATGCATCATACATCATACATCATACGTCATACATCATACATCATACACCATACATCATACATCATACATCACACGTCATTCATCATACATCATACATCATACATCATACATCATACATCATACATCGTACATCATACAACGTTCATCGTTCATCATACATCGGAAATAATACATCATACATCGAACATCATACATCATGCCTCATACGACAGGCATCATACAGAATGCATCATACATCATACATCATACATCACACATCGTTCATCATACACCGTACATCATAAATCGTTCATCATGCGTCACACATCATACATCATACATCGTTCATCATACATCGTTCATCATATATCGTTCATAAAACATCGTTCATCATACGTCATACAACATACATCATATATTACATATCGTTCATCATACATTGTTCACCATACATCGGTCATCATATGTCGTTCATCACACATCGCTCATAATACATCGTTAATCACATATCACACATCATACATCATACATCATGCATCATACATCATACACAATACATCATACATAGTTCATCGTACATCGTCCATCCTACTACATACATCACACGTCATACATCATACATCATAAATGGTACATCACACATCATACATCGTTCATCGTTCTTCATTCATCGGTCATCATACATTATACATCATGCACCATTCATCAGACATTATACAGCATGCATCATACATCGTTTTCAGTACATCTTTCATCATACATCGTACATCAGACATCATACATCATACATCATGCTTCATGAATCATTCAACGTTCATCATACATCGGTCATCATACATCTTTCATCAAACATCGTTCATCATACATCATACAACATACAACATACATTATACATCATACAACATACAACATACATTATACATCGTTCGTCATACATCGTTCGTCATACAACGTTCATCAGACATCGTTCATCATACGTCGTTCATCAAACATCATACATCATACATCATACATCATATATCATACATCATACATCATACATCATACGTCATACATCATACATCATACATCATACATCATACATCATACATCATACATCATACATCATACATCATACATCATATATCATATATCATACATCATACATCATACTTCATACATCATACATCATACATCATACATCATACATCATACATCATACATCATACATCATACATCATGCATCATACATCATACATCATTCATCATGCATCATGCATCATACGTCATGCATCATAATTAATACATCATACTTCATACCATGTACGTCATACATCATACACCATATATCGTACCTCATACATCGGTCATCATACATCATACATGGTACATCATACATCATACATAATACATCATACATCATACTTCATACATCATACATCATATACAATACATCATACTTAATACACCATACATCATATATTATACATCATACATCATACTTCATACATCAAACATCATACATCATACATCATACACCATACGTCATCCATAATAAATCATACATAATAAATCATACATGGTTCATTCGTCATCATACATCAGTCGTCATAAATCGTTCATCATACATCATACATCACACGTCATTCTTCATACATAATACATCAAACATCAAACATCTTATATCATGCATCATACATCATACATCGTACACCATACGTCATATATTATTATTCATACATCATACACCATACATCATTCATCATATATCATACGTCATTCATCATATATCATGCATCATACTTCATACACCATACAACATGTATTATACATCGTGCATCATACACCATACATCATTCATCATACATCATACATATTACATCATAAATCATAAATCAGACATAATACATCATACACGGTTCATCGTTCATCACCAATCGGTCGTCATACATCGGTCATCATACATCGGTCATCATACATCGTCCATCATACATCGTTCATCATACAACGTTCATCAGTCATCATTCATCATACATCGTTCATCATACATCATACATCATACATCATACATCATACATCTTACATCATACATCATACACAATACATTGTTCATCGTACATCGTTCTTCCTACATCATACGTCATACATCATACCCCATACATCATACATCACACATCATACAACATACATCATTCCTCATTCATCATATATCACACGTCGTACGTCATAAATAATACGACTTATATCATTCATCATACACCGTTCATCATAAATGGTCCATGATTCATCGTTCATCATACATCGTTCATCTTACATCGTTCATCGTAAATCGTACATCAAACATCGTACATCGTACATCGTTCATAATACAATGTTCATCATACATCACACATCATACGTCATACATCATACATCATAAATAATACGTCACACATCATACTACGTTCATCGTTCATAACATATCTGTCATCATACATCATACATCATACATCATACATCATACATCATACATCATACATCATACATCATACATCACACATCATACATCATGCATCATGCATCATACGTCACGCATCATAAATAATACATCATACTTCATACCATGTACGTCATACATCATACACCATATATCGTACCTCATACATCGGTCATCATACATCATACATGATACATCATACATCATACATAATACATCATACATCATACATCATACATCATACATCATATACAATACATCATACTTCATACACCATACATCATATATTATACATCATACATCATACATCATACATCAAACATCATACATCATACATCATACGCCATACGTCATCCATAATAAATCATACATAATAAATCATACATGGTTCATTCGTCATCATACATCAGTCGTCATACATCGTTCATCATATATCATACATCATACATCATTCTTCATACATCATACATCAAACATCAAACATCTTATATCATGCATCATACATCATACATCGTACAACATACGTCATACATTATTCTTCATACATCATACACCATACATCATACATCATATATCATACGTCATTCATCATATATCATGCATCATACTTCATACACCATACAACATGTAATATACATCATGCATCATACACCATACATCATTTATCATACATCATACATAATACATCATAAATCATAAATCAGACATAATACATCATACACGGTTCATCGTTCATCACCAATCGGTCGTCATACATCGGTCATCATACATCGGTCATCATACATCGTCAATCATACATCGTTCATCATACAACGTTCATCAGTCATCGCTCATCATACATCGTTCATCATGCATCATTCATCATACATCATACATCACACATCATTCTTCATACATGATACATCAAACATCAAACATCATACATCATACATCATACATCATACAACGTTCATCGTTCATCATACATCGGAAATCATTCATCGTTCATCAAACATCGGTGATCATACATCGGTCATCATACATTGTTCATCATACATCGTTCATCATACATCAGACATCATACATCATATATCATACATCATACATCATACTTCATGCATCATACATCATTCATCATTCATTATATGTCTTACATCATAAATCATACATGGTGCATTGTTCACCAGACATCGTTCCCCACACATCGGTCATCATATATCGGTCATCATACATCGTCAACATACATCGGTCATCATACATCGTTCATCATATATCGGTTATCATATATCGTACAACATACATCGTTTATCATACATCAGTCATCATACATCATTCACCATACATCATATATCAAACACCATACACCATATATTACACATCATACATCATGCACCACACCTCATACATCATACATCATACATCATACATCATACATCATACATCATGCATCATATATCATACGTCACCCATCATAAATCATAAATCATACATCATACATCGTCCATCATACATCGATCATCATACGCCGGTCATCATACATCGGTCATCATACATCGTCCATCATACATCGGTTATCATATATCGTTCATCATATTTCATTCATCTTACATCAGTCATACATCATACATCATTCATCATACATCATACATCATACATCATACATGATACATCATACATCATACATCATACATCATACATCATACATCATACATCATACACTATACAACATACATTACACATCATACTTCATGCAACATACATCATACATCATACATCATACATGATACATCTTACATCATACATCACACATCATACATCATACGTCATATATCACACATCATACATCATACACAGTTCGTCGTACATCGTTCATTTTCCATTAGACATCATACATCATACATCATACATAATACATCATACATCATACATCATACATCATACATCATACATCGTACATTATACATCATACATCATACATCATTCATCATACGTCATACATCATACGTCATACATTATATATCATACATCATACATCATACATCATTCATCACAAATCATACATCATATATCATGCATCATACATCATACATCGTAAATCGTACATCATACATCATACATCATACATCATACATCATACATCATACACCATACATCATACATCATACCTCATACATCATACGTCATACATCATACATAATATATTATACATCATACTTCACACATCATACATCATACATCATACACAGGTCGTCGTACATCGTTCATCTTCCATTAGACATCATACATCATACATCATACATAATACATCACACATCATTATTCATACATCATACATCAAACATCAAACATCATATATCATGCATCATATATCATACATCATACACCATACGTCATATATTATCTTTCATTCATCATACACCATACATCATACATCATACATCATACGCCATTCATCATACATCATACATCATACATCATACAACATACATCATACATCATACAACGTTCATCGTTCATCATACATCGGAAATAATACATCATACATCTAGCATCATACATCATGCATCATACGTCAGGCATCATACAGAATGCATCATACATCATACATCGTACATCACACATAGTTCATCATACACCGTACATCATACATCGTCCATCATGAGTAACACATCATACATCATACATCATTCATCATATATCGTTCATAAAACATCGTTAATCATACGTCATACAACATACATCATATATTATATATCGTTCACCATACATCGGTCATCATAAGTCGTTCATCACACATCGCTCATAATACATCGTTAATCATATATCACACATCATACATCATACATCATGCATCATACATCATAAACATACGTCATACATAGTTCATCGTACATCGTCCATCCTTCATCATACATCACACGTCATACATCATACATCATAAATGGTACATCACACATCATATATCTTTCATCGTTCTTCATACGTCGGTCATCATACATCATACATCATGCACCATTCATCAGACACTATACAGCATGCATCATTCATCGTTTTCAATACATCTTTCACCATACATCGTACATCAGACATCATACATCATACATCATGCTTCATGAATCATTCAACGCTCATCATATATCGTTCATCATACATCTTTCATCAAACATCGTTCATCATACATCATACAACATACAACATACATTATACATCGTTCGTCATATATCGTTCGTCATACATCATACGTCACACATCGTACGTCATAAATCATACGCCATATATCGCTCATCATACATCGTTCACTATTCAGTAGACATCATACATCATATATCATACATCATCCATCACACATCATACATCCTACATCATATATCGTATATCATACTTCATACACCATTCAACATATATTATACATCATACATCATACACCATACAGCATACATAGTTCATCGTACATCGTCCATCCTTCATCATACATCATACGTCATACATCATACATCATGCATCATACATAATACATCATACATCATACATCATACATCATACATCATACATCATTCATCATACATCATACATCATACATCATTCATCATACATCATACATCATTCGTCATACATTATATATCTTACATCATACATCATACATCATTCATCACACATCATACATCACATATCATGCATCATACATCATACATCATTCGTCATACATCATACATCATTCACCATACATCATACATCATACATCATACATCATACATCATACATCATACATCATGCATCATACATCATACCTCATCCATTATAAATCATACATCATACGTCATACATCGTCCATCACACATCGAACATCATACATCGGACATCATACATCGGCCATCATACATCGTCCATCATACATCGGTTTTCATACATCGTTCATCATACATCGTTCATCATACATCAGGCATAGTACATCATACATCATACATCATAAATCATACATCATGCATCATACGTCATACATAATACATCATACATCATACATCATACATCATACTTCATAAATCATATATCATACATCATACATCATACACTATGCAACATACATTACACATCATACTTCATACAACATACATCATACATCATACATCATACATGATACATCATACATGATACATCATACATCATACATCATACATCATACATCATACTTCATACATCATACATCATACATCATACACAGTTCGTCGTACATCGTTCATCTTCCATTAGGCATCATACATCATACAACATACATCATACTTCATACATAATCCGTCATACATCATACGTCATACATCCTACATCATACATCATACATCATACATCATACATCATTCATCATACATCATACACCATACATCATACATTATATATCATACATCATACATCATACATCATTCATCACACATCATACATCACATATCATGCATCATACATCATACATCATACGTCATACATCATACATCATACACCATACATCATACATCATACATCATACGTCATTCATCATACATCATACATCATACATCATACATCATACATCATACATCATACATCATACATCGTTCATCGTTCATCATACATCGGAAATAATACATCATACATCGAACATCATACATCATGCATCATACGTCAGGCATCATACAGAATGCATCATACATCATACATCATACATCACACATCGTTCATCATACACCGTACATCATACATCGTTCATCATGCGTCACACATCATACATCATACATCGGTCATCATACATCGTTCATCATATATCGTTCATAAAACATCGTTCATCATACGTCATACAACATACATCATATATTATATATCGTTCATCATACATTGTTCACCATACATCGGTCATCATATGTCGTTCATCACACATCGCTCATAATACATCGTTAATCACATATCACACATCATACATCATACATCATGCATCATACATCATACACAATACATCATACATAGTTCATCGTACATCGTCCATCCTTCATTATACATCACACGTCATACATCATACATCATAAATGGTACATCACACATCATACATCGTTCATCGTTCTTCATTCATCGGTCATCATACATTATACATCATGCACCATTCATCAGACATTATACAGCATGCATCATACATCGTTTTCAGTACATCTTTCATCATACATCGTACATCAGACATCATACATCATACATCATGCTTCATGAATCATTCAACGTTCATCATACATCGTTCATCATACATCTTTCATCAAATATCGTTCATCATACAACATACAACATACATTATACATCATACAACATACAACATACATTATACATCGTTCGTCATACATCGTTCGTCATACAACGTTCATCAGACATCGTTCATCATACGTCGTTCATCAAACATCATACATCATACATCATACATCATATATCATACATCATACATCATACATCATACGCCATACATCATACATCATACATCATACATCATACATCATACATCATACATCATACATCATACATCATATATCATATATCATACATCATACATCATACTTCATACATCATACATCATACATCATACATCATACATCATACATCATACATCATACATCATACATCATACATCATACATCATACATCATTCATCATGCATCATGCATCATACGTCATGCATCATAATTAATACATCATACTTCATACCATGTACGTCATACATCATACACCATATATCGTACCTCATACATCGGTCATCATACATCATACATGGTACATCATACATCATACATAATACATCATACATCATACTTCATACATCATACATCATATACAATACATCATACTTAATACACCATACATCATATATTATACATCATACATCATACTTCATACATCAAACATCATACATCATACATCATACACCATACGTCATCCATAATAAATCATACATAATAAATCATACATGGTTCATTCGTCATCATACATCAGTCGTCATAAATCGTTCATCATACATCATACATCACACGTCATTCTTCATACATAATACATCAAACATCAAACATCTTATATCATGCATCATACATCATACATCGTACACCATACGTCATATATTATTATTCATACATCATACACCATACATCATTCATCATATATCATACGTCATTCATCATATATCATGCATCATACTTCATACACCATACAACATGTATTATACATCGTGCATCATACACCATACATCATTCATCATACATCATACATATTACATCATAAATCATAAATCAGACATAATACATCATACACGGTTCATCGTTCATCACCAATCGGTCGTCATACATCGGTCATCATACATCGGTCATCATACATCGTCCATCATACATCGTTCATCATACAACGTTCATCAGTCATCATTCATCATACATCGTTCATCATACATCATACATCATACATCATACATCATACATCTTACATCATACATCATACACAATACATTGTTCATCGTACATCGTTCTTCCTACATCATACGTCATACATCATACCCCATACATCATACATCACACATCATACAACATACATCATTCCTCATTCATCATATATCACACGTCGTACGTCATAAATAATACGACTTATATCATTCATCATACACCGTTCATCATAAATGGTCCATGATTCATCGTTCATCATACATCGTTCATCTTACATCGTTCATCGTACATCGTTCATCAAATATCGTTCATCAAACATCGTTCATCATACAATGTTCATCATACATCACACATCATACGTCATACATCATACATCATAAATAATACGTCACACATCATACTACGTACATCGTTCATAACATATCGGTCATCATACATCATACATCATGCATCATACATCAGGCATCATACAGCATGCATCATACATCATACATCGTACATCGTTCATAATACATCGTCCATCATACATCGTACATCAGACATCATACATCATACATCATGCTTCATACATCATACAACGATCATCATACATCGTTCGTCATACATCGTTCATCAAACATCGTTCATCATACATCATACAACATACATCATACATTATACATCGTTCATCAGACATCGTTCATCATACATCTTTCGTCATCCATCATGCAACATACATCATACATCATACATCACACATCACACACCATACATCGTTCGTAATACATCGATCATCATACATCGTCAACATACATCGGGCAACATACATCGTTCATCGTACATCGGTTATCATATATCGTTCATCATACATCGTTTATCATACATCACTCATCATACATCATTCACCATACATCATACATAACACACGATACACCATATATTACACATCATACGTCATGCACCATACATCATACATCATACATCATACATCATATACCATACATCATACATCATACACCATACATGATACATCATACATGATACATCATACATCATACATCATACTTCACACATCATACACCATACATCATACACAGTTCGTCGTACATCGTTAATCTTCCATTAGACATCATACATCATCCATCATACATCATACATCACACATCATTCTTCATACATCATACATCAAACATCAAGCATCATGTATCATACATCATACATCATACATCAAACACCATACGTCATATATTATTCTTCATACATCGTACACCATACATCATACATCATACATCATACGTCATTCATCGTACATCATACATCATACATCATACATCGTACATCATACATCATACATCATACAACGTTCATCGTTCATCATACATCGGTAATCATACATCGTACATCAAACATCGCTGATCATACATCGGTCATCATACATTGTTCATCATACATCGTTCATCATACATCAGACATCATACATCATATATCATACATCATACATCATACTTCATACATCATACATCATACATCATTCATTATATGTCTTACATCATAAATCATACATGGTGCATTGTTCATCAGATAACGGTCCCCACACATAGGTCATCATATATCGGTCATCATACATCGGTCATCACACATCGTTCATCATACATCGTTCAACATATATCGCTTATAAAACATCGTTCGCCATACGTCATACAACATACATCATATATTATATATCGTTCATCATATATTGTTCATCATTCATCGGTCATCATAAGTCGTCCATCACACATCGCTCATAATACATCGTTAATCTTTTATCACACATCATACTTCATACATCATGCATCATACATCATACATCATGCACCATACATCATACATCATTCATCATACATCATACACCATACATCATACATCATACATCATACATGATACATCATACATAATACATCATACATCATACATCATACTTCATACATCATACACCATACATCATACACAGTTCGTCGTACATCGTTAATCTTCCATTAGACATCATACATCATTCATCATACATCATACATCGCACATCATACAAAGTTCGTCGTACATCGTTAATCTTCCAATAGACATCATACATCATTCATCATACATCATACATCACACATCATTCTTCATACATGATACATCAAACATCAAACATCATACATCATACATCAAACATCATACAACGTTCATCGTTCATCATACATCGGAAATCATTCATCGTTCATCAAACATCGGTGATCATACATCGGTCATCATACATTGTTCATCATACATCGTTCATCATACATCAGACTTCATACATCATATATCATACATCATACATCATACTTCATGCATCATACATCATTCATCATTCATTATATGTCTTACATCATAAATCATACATGGTGCATTGTTCACCAGACATCGTTCCCCACACATCGGTCATCATATATCGGTCATCATACATCGTCAACATACATCGGTCATCATACATCGTTCATCATATATCGGTTATCATATATCGTACATCATACATCGTTTATCATACATCAGTCATCATACATCATTCACCATACATCATATATCAAACACCATACACCATATATTACACATCATACATCATACATCACACATCATACATCATACATCATACAGCATGCATCATACATCATACATCATACATCATGCATCATATATCATACGTCACCCATCATAAATCATAAATCATACATCATACATCGTCCATCATACGTCGATCATCATACGCCGGTCATCATACATCGGTCATCATACATCGTCCATCATACATCGGTTATCATATATCGTTCATCATATTTCATTCATCTTACATCAGTCATACATCATACATCATTCATCATACATCATACATCATACATCATTCATGATACATCATACATCATACATCATACATCATACATCATACTTCATACATCATACACTATACAACATACATTACACATCATACTTCATGCAACATACATCATACATCATACATCATACATGATACATCTTACATCATACATCACACATCATACATCATACGTCATATATCACACATCATACATCATACACAGTTCGTCGTACATCGTTCATTTTCCATTAGACATCATACATCATACATCATACATAATACATCATACATCATACATCATACATCATACATCGTACATCATGCATCATACATCATACATCATTCATCATACGTCATACATCATACGTCATACAATATATATCATACAACATACATCATACATCATTCATCACAAATCATACATCATATATCATGCACCATACATCATACATCGTAAATCGTTCATCATACATCATACATCATACATCATACATCATACATCGTACATCATACATCATACATCATACGTCATACATCATACATCATACATCACACATCATACACTATACAACATATATTACACATCAAACTTCACACACCATACATCATACATCATACATCACACATGATACATCATACTTCATACATCATACGTCATACATCATACTTCATACATCATACATCATACATCATACACAGTTAGTCGTACATTGTTCATTTTCCATTAGACATCATACATCATGCGTCATACATAATACATCACACATCATTCTTCATAGGTCATATATCAAACATCAAACATCATATATCATGCATCATACATCATACATCATACACCATACGTCATATATTATCTTTCATTCATCATACACCATACATCATACATCATACATCATACGCCATTCATCATACATCATACATCATACGTCATACAACATACATCATACATCATTCAACGTTCATCGTTCATCATGCATCGGAAATAATACATCATACATCTAGCATCATACATCATGCATCATACGTCAGGCATCATACAGAATGCATCATACATCATACATCGTACATCACACATAGTTCATCATTCACCGTACATCATACATCGTCCATCATGCGTCACACATAATACATCATACATCGTTCATCATATATCGTTCACAAAACATCGTTCATCATACGTCATACAACATACATCATATATTATGTATCGTTCATTATACATTGCTCACCATACATCGGTCATCATAAGTCGTTCATCACACATCGCTCATAATACATCGTTAATCACATATCACACATCATACATCATACATCATGCATCATACATAATACACAATACATCATACATAGTTCATCGTACATCGTCCATCCTACATTATACATCACACGTCATACATCATACATCATAAATGGTACATCACACATCATACATCGTTCATCGTTCTTCATTCATCGGTCATCATACATTATACATCATGCACCATTCACCAGACATTATACAGCATGCATCATACATCGTTTTCAGTACATCTTTCATCATACATCGTACATCAGACATCATACATCATACATCATGCTTCATGAATCATTCAACGTTCATCATACATCGTTCATCATACATCTTACATCAAACATCGTTCATCATACATCATACAACATACAACATGTATTATACATCGTTCGTCATACATCGTTCGTCATACAACGTTCATCAGACATCGTTCATCATACGTCGTTCATCAAACATCATACATCATACATCATACATCATACATCGTACGTCATAAATCATACGCCATATATCGTTCATCATACATCGGTCATCATACAGCGTTCATCATACATCGTTCACTATTCAATAGACATCATACATCATATATCATACGTCATTCATGACACATCATACATCATACATCATATATCGTACATCATACTTCATACACCATTCAACATATATTATACATCATACATCATACACCATACATCATACATAGTTGATCGTACATCGTCCATCCTTCATCATACAGCATACGTCTAACACCATACATCATAAATGGTACATCACACATCATACATCGTTCATCGTTCATCATACATCGGTCATCATACATCATACTTCATGCACCATTCATCAGGCATCATACAGCATGCACAATACATAATACATCATACATCGTACGCAATACATTGGTCATCATTCGTCGTACAACAGACATCACACATCATACATCATGCTTCATATATCATACAACTATCATCATACAACGTTCATCATACATCTTTCATCAAACAGCGTTCATCACACTTCATACAAGGATCAACATACATTACACATCGTTCATCATACATCATTCATCATACAACGTTCATCAGACATCGTTCATCATACATCGTTCATCACACATCATACATCACACATCATACATCATACATCATATA
The DNA here is from genome assembly GCA_032399595.1 of Tetragonula carbonaria. Taxonomy (NCBI): domain Eukaryota; kingdom Metazoa; phylum Arthropoda; class Insecta; order Hymenoptera; family Apidae; genus Tetragonula; species Tetragonula carbonaria. The sequence continues at coordinate 67,804 of JAUCRC010000074.1, forward strand.
TCATGCATCATGCATCATACATCATGCATCATAAATCATACATCATACACCATACAATGTACGTCATACATCATACACCATATATCGTATCTCATACATCTGTCATCATACATCGTTCATCATACATCGTTCATCATACATCTTTCACCATACATTGGTCATCATACATCGTTCATCATACATCGTTCATAATAAATCGTTAATTATACATCGTCCACAATACATCGTTCATCATACATCGTTGATCACACATCGTACATCATACATTATTTAACATATTTCGTTCGTCACACAACGTTCATTGCACATCGTTCATCATACACCATACAACTCACATCGTCCCTCATACATCGTTCAACATTGATCGTTCAACATACTTCGTTCAACATACTTCGGTCATCATTCATCGTTCATCATACATCGTTCAACTTTCATTATTCATCATACATCATACATCACACATCATACGTCATGCATCATACAAAGTTCATCATGCATCGTACATCATACATCGTACACCATACATCGTCCATCATACATCGTTCATCATACATCTTTCACCATACATTGGTCATCATACATCGTTCATCATACATCGTTCATCATACATCGTACATCAGACATCATCATCACAAATCATACATGATACATCATACATTGTTCATCATACATCTTTCATCATACATCATAAAGCATACACCGTAAACCGTTCATCAGATATTGGTCATCATACATCGTTCATCATACATCGTTCATCATATATCGTACATCACACATCATAGATCACAAATCATACATGTTACATCATATATTGTTCATCATACATCGTTCATCATACATCGTTCATCATACATCGTTCATCAAACATCGTTCATCATACATCGCTCATCATACATCGTACATCATATATCGTACATCATACATGGTTCATGGTACTTCGTTCAACATAGATCGTTCATCATACTTCGTTCATCATACATCGTTCATCATACATCGTTCATCTTACATCGTTCATAATACATCGTTTATCATATATTATACATCGTTCATAATAACTCGTTCATCATATATCGTTCATCATACACCTTTCATCATTCATCATATATCATACACCGTTCATCGTTCATCATACATTGGTCCTCATACATCGTTCATCATACATGGTTCATCATACATCGTACATCACACATCATACATCACAAATCATGCATGATACATTATACATCCTTCGTCATACATCGTTCATCACACATCGACCATTATACATCGCTCATCATACATCGTTCATCATACATCGTTCATTATACATCGTTCAACATGCATCGTACATCATACATCATACATCATACTTCATACATCATACACCATACATCATACACAGTTCGTCGTACATCGTTAATCTTCCATTAGACATCATACATCATTCATCATACATCATACATCGCACATCATACAAAGTTCGTCGTACATCGTTAATCTTCCAATAGACATCATACATCATTCATCATACATCATACATCACACATCATTCTTCATACATGATACATCAAACATCAAACATCATACATCATACATCAAACATCATACAACGTTCATCGTTCATCATACATCGGAAATCATTCATCGTTCATCAAACATCGGTGATCATACATCGGTCATCATACATTGTTCATCATACATCGTTCATCATACATCAGACATCATACATCATATATCATACATCATACATCATACTTCATGCATCATACATCATTCATCATTCATTATATGTCTTACATCATAAATCATACATGGTGCATTGTTCACCAGACATCGTTCCCCACACATCGGTCATCATATATCGGTCATCATACATCGTCAACATACATCGGTCATCATACATCGTTCATCATATATCGGTTATCATATATCGTACAACATACATCGTTTATCATACATCAGTCATCATACATCATTCACCATACATCATATATCAAACACCATACACCATATATTACACATCATACATCATGCACAACACCTCATACATCATACATCATACATCATACATCATACATCATACATCATGCATCATACATCATACCTCATCCATCATAAATCATACATCATACATCATACATCGTCCATCATACATCGATCATCATACGTCGGTCATCATACATCGGTCATCATACATCGTCCATCATACATCGGTTATCATATATTGTTCATCATATTTCGTTCATCATACATCAGTCATCATACATCATACATCATTCATCACAAATCATACATCATACACCATACATCATACATCATACATCATACATCATACATCATACATCATACATCATACATCATACACTATACAACATACATTACACATCATACTTCATGCAACATACATCATACATCATACATCATACATGATACATCTTACATCATACATCACACATCATACATCATACGTCATATATCACACATCATACATCATACACAGTTCGTCGTACATCGTTCATTTTCCATTAGACATCATACATCATACATCATACATAATACATCATATATCATACATCATACATCATACATCGTACATCATGCATCATACATCATACATCATTCATCATACGTCATACATCATACGTCATACAATATATATCATACAACATACATCATACATCATTCATCACAAATCATACATCATATATCATGCATCATACATCATACATCGTAAATCGTACATCATACATCATACATCATACATCATACATCATACATCGTACATCATACATCATACATCATACCTCATACATCATACGTCATACATCATACATCATACACTATACAACATACATTACACATCATAATTCATACACCATACATCATACATCATACATCATACACGATACACCATACACCATACATAATATATTATACATCATACTTCATACATCATACATCATACATCATACACAGTTCGTCGTACATCGTTCATCTTCCATTAGACATCATACATCATACATCATACATAATACATCAAACATCATTATTCATACATCATACATCAAACATCAAACATCATATATCATGCATCATATATCATACATCATACACCATACGTCATATATTATCTTTCATTCATCATACACCATACATCATACATCATACATCATACGCCATTCATCATACATCATACATCATACGTCATACAACATACATCATACATCATTCAACGTTCATCGTTCATCATGCATCGGAAATAATACATCATACATCTAGCATCATACATCATGCATCATACGTCAGGCATCATACAGAATGCATCATACATCATACATCGTACATCACACATAGTTCATCATTCACCGTACATCATACATCGTCCATCATGTGTCACACATAATACATCATACATCGTTCATCATATATCGTTCACAAAACATCGTTCATCATACGTCATACAACATACATCATATATTATGTATCGTTCATCATACATTGCTCACCATACATCGGTCATCATAAGTCGTTCATCACACATCGCTCATAATACATCGTAAATCATATATCACATATCATACATCGTACATCATACATCATACATCATACATCGTACGTCATAAATCATACGCCATATATCGTTCATCATACATCGGTCATCATACAGCGTTCATCATACATCGTTCACTATTCAATAGACATCATACATCATATATCATACGTCATTCATGACACATCATACATCATACATCATATATCGTACATCATACTTCATACACCATTCAACATATATTATACATCATACATCATACACCATACATCATACATAGTTGATCGTACATCGTCCATCCTTCATCATACATCATACGTCTAACACCATACATCATAAATGGTACATCACACATCATACATCGTTCATCGTTCATCATACATCGGTCATCATACATCATACTTCATGCACCATTCATCAGGCATCATACAGCATGCACCATACATCATACATCGTACGCAATACATAGGTGATCATTCGTCGTACAACAGACATCACACATCATACATCATGCTTCATATATCATACAACTATCATCATACAACGTTCATCATACATCTTTCATCAAACAGCGTTCATCACACTTCATACAAGGTTCAACATACATTACACATCGTTCATCATACATCATTCATCATACAACGTTCATCAGACATCGTTCATCATACATCGTTCATCACACATCATACATCACACATCATACATCATACATCATATATCATGCATCATGCATCATACATCATGCATCATAAATCATACATCATACACCATACAATGTACTTCATACATCATACACCATATATCGTATCTCATACATCGGTCATCATACATCGTTCATCATACATCGTTCATCATACATCTTTCACCATACATTGGTCATCATACATCGTTCATCATACATCGTTCATAATAAATCGTTAATTATACATCGTCCACAATACATCGTTCATCATACATCGTTGATCACACATCGTACATCATACATTATTTAACATATTTCGTTCGTCACACAACGTTCATTGCACATCGTTCATCATACACCATACAACACACATCGTCCCTCATACATCGTTCAACATTGATCGTTCAACATACTTCGTTCAACATACTTCGGTCATCATTCATCGTTCATCATACATCGTTCAACTTTCATTATTCATCATACATCATACATCACACATCATACGTCATGCATCATACAAAGTTCATCATGCATCGTACATCATACATCGTACACCATACATTGTGCATCATACATCGTTCATAATACATCTTTCACCATACATTGGTCATCATACATCGTTCATCATACATCGTTCATCATACATCGTACATCAGACATCATCATCACAAATCATACATGATACATCATACATTGTTCATCATACATCGTTCATCATACATCATAATGCATACACCGTAAACCGTTCATCAGACATTGGTCATCATACATCGTTCATCATACATCGTTCATCATATATCGTACATCACACATCATTCATCACAAATCATACATGTTACATCATATATTGTTCATCATACATCGTTCATCATACATCGTTCATCATACATCGTTCATCAAACATCGTTCATCATACATCGCTCATCATACATCGTACATCATATATCGTACAACATACATGGCTCATCGTACTTCGTTCAACATAGATCGTTCATCATACTTCGTTCATCATACATCGTTCATCATACATCGTTCATCTTACATCGTTCATAATACATCGTTTATCATATATTATACATCGTACATAATAACTCGTTCATCATATATCGTTCATCATACACCTTTCATCATTCATCATATATCATACACCGTTCATCGTTCATCATAAATTGGTCCTCATACATCGTTCATCATACATGGTTCATCATACATCGTACATCACACATCATACATCACAAATCATGCATGATACATTATACATCCTTCGTCATACATCGTTCATCACACATCGAACATTATACATCGCTCATCATACATCGTTCATCATACATCGTTCATTATACATCGTTCAACATACATCGTTCATCATACATCGTTCATCATACATCGCACAGCGTACATCATACATCATAATTCATACATCATACATCATGCATCATACATCATACATCATACATCATTCATCATACATCATACATCATACATCATACATCATACATCATTCATCATACATCGTACACCAAACATCATACACTATAATTCATACATAATAAATCATGCATCATATGTCATAAATCGTTCATCGTTCGTCATGTATCGGTCAACATTCATCGTCCGTAGTACATCGCTCCTCATACATCGTTCAACAAATATCATACATCGAACATCATACACCGTCCATTATACATCGTTCATCATTCACCGTTCATGATACGTCGTCCGTCATACATCGTTCATCATACATCGTTCAACATAGATCGTTCATCATACTTCGTTCATCATACATCGTTCATCATACATCGTTCATCATACATCGTCCATAATACATCGTTTATCATAAATCATACATCGTTCATCATACTTCGTTCATCATATATCGTTCATCATACACCTTTCATCATTCATCATATATCATACACCGTTCATCGTTCATCATACATTGGTCCACATTAATCTCACATCATACATCGTTCATCATACATCGTTCAACATACATCGACAGTTATACATCGTACATCAAACATCATACATCATATGTCATGCATCATACATCATACATCATACATCATACATCATACATCACAAATCATACATCACTCATCACATTACATGCGTTATACGTCTTACATCGTCCATCATACGTCGCTCATCATACATCGGTCAACATACATCGTCCATTATACATCGTACAACATACATCATTCATCATATATCATGCATTATACATCGTACATCATACATCATACATCATACATCACAAATCGTACATCATTCATCACATATCATGCGTTATACATCATACATCGTTCATCATACATCGTTCATCATACATCGTACATCATATATCATACATCATAATTCATACATCATACATCATACATCATACATCATACATCATACATCATACATCATACATCATACATCATACATGATACATCATACATCATACATCATTCATCGTACATCATACAACAGACACCATACTTCATACATCATAATTCATACATCATAAGTCATACATCGTTCATCGTTCGTCACGTATCGTTCAACATTCAATGTTCGTCGTACATCCCGCCTCATACATCGTTCAACGTACATCATACATCGAACATCATACACCGTACATCATACATCGTTCATCATTCATCTTCCACGATTCATCGTCCGTCATACATCGTTCATCATACATCGTTCAACATAGATCGTTCATCATAATTAGTTCATCGTACATCGTCCATCATACATCGTACATCATGTATCATACATCATAATTCATACGTCATGCATCATACAACGTCCATCATACATCGAACATCATACATCGTACATCATACATCGTCCACAATACATCCTTCATCATTCATCGTTCATCACACATCGACCATTATACATCGCTCATCATACATCGTTCATAATACATCGATCATTGTACGTCGTTCAACATACATCGTACATCATACATCGTACAACATACATCATACATCATATATCATGCATCATACATCATACATCATACATCATACATCACACATCATACATCATACGGCATTCATCATACATCATGCGTTATACGTCATACATCGTTCAACATACATCGTTCATCATACATCGTTCATCATACATCGCACAGCGTACATCATACATCATAATTCATACATCATACATCATGCATCATACATCATACATCATACATCATTCATCATACATCATACATCATACATCATACATGATACATCATACATCATACATCATACATCGTACATCAAACATCAAACACTATACTTCATACATCATAAATCATGCACCATATGTCATAAATCGTTCATCGTTCGTCTTGTATTGGTCAACATTCATCGTTCGTAGTACATCGCTCCTCATACATCGTTCAACAAATAACATACATCGAACATCATACACCGTCCATTATACATCGTCATCATACACCGTTCATGATACGTCGTCCGTCATACATCGTTCATCATACATCGTTCAAGATAGATCGATCATCATACTTCGTACATCATACGTCGTTCATCATACATCGTGCATCATACATCGTCCATAATACATCGTTTATCATAAATCATACAACGTTCATCATTCTTCGTTCATCATATATCGTTCATCATACACTTTTCATCACTCATCATATATCATACACCGTTCATCGTTCATCATACATTGGTCCTCATACATCGTTAATCATACATGGTTCATTATACATCGTTCATCAGACGTCGATCATCATACATCATGCGTCACACATCATACATCTTACATCGTAAATCAATCAATGTACACCATAAATCATACATCATATATCACATAACGTTCATCGTTCATAGTACATCATAAATCATACATCATATAACATGCACCATGCATCATACATCATACATCAATCGTCATACATCAAACATCATACATCAAACATCATGCATCATACGTCATACATCATACAACGTTCATCATATATCGTTCATCTTACATGGTTCATCATACATCGTTCATCATACATCGTTCAACATAGATCGTTCATCAAACTTCGTTCATCATTCATCGTCCATCATACATCGTTCATCATACATCGCTCAACCTACATCAACAATCATACATCATAAATCATACATCATACTTCATGCAACATACAACGTTCATTATACATCGTACATCATACATCGTACATCATTCATCGTTCATCATACATCGTTCATCTTAAGTCATAAGTCATACGCCGTTCATCGTCCATCATACATTGGTCATCATACATCGTTCGTTATACATCGTTCATCATATATCGTACATCACACATCATACATCACAAATCATACATGATACATCATACACCGTTCATCATACATCGTCCAACATACATCGTCCATCATACATCATACATCATACATCATACGTCATGCATTATACAACGTTCACCATGCATCGTACATCATACATCGTACATCATACATCGGCCATTATAAATGGTTCATCATTCATCGTTCATTATACATAGATCACTATACATCGTTCATCATACATCGTTGATCACACATCGTACATCATAAATTATTTAACATATATCGTTCGTCACACAACGTTCATCGCACATCGTTCATCATACACCATACATCACACATCGTCCTTCATACATCGTTCAACATTGATCGTTCATCATACTTCGTTCATCATACTTCGTTCATCATACATCGTTCATCATACATCGTTCAACTTACATTATCCATCATTCATCATACATCATACATCATACGTCATGCATCATACAAAGTTCAACATGCATCGTACATCATACATCGTCCATCATACATCGTCCATCATTCATCGTTCATCATACATCGATCATTAGACATCGTTCATCATACATCGTTCATCATACATCGTTCATCATACATCGTTCATCTTAAATCATAAGTAATAAATCGTTCATCTTTCACCATACATTGGTCATCATACATCGTTCATCATACATCGTTCATCATACATCGTACATCAGACATCATACATCACAAATCATACATGATACATCATACATTGATCATCATACATCGTTCATCATACATCATAAAGCATACACCGTAAACCGTTCATCATACATTGGTCATCATACATCGTTCATCATACATCGTTCATCATATATCGTACATCACACATCATACATCACAAATCATACATGTTACATCATACATTGTTCATCATACATCGTTCATCGTACATTTTTCACCATACATCGTCCATCATACATCATACATCATACATCATACATCGTACATCACACTTCAAACATCTAAAATCATACATTATACATCATACATCGTTCATCACACATCGTTCATCAAACATCGTTCATCATACATCGCTCATCATACATCGTACATCATATATCGTACATCATACATCGTTAATCGTACATCGTTCAACATAGATCGTTCATCATACTTCGTTCATCATACATCGTCCATCACACATCGTTCATCATACAACGTCCATAATACATCGTTTATCATATACTATACATCGTTCATAATAATTCGTTCATCATATATCGTTCATCATAAACCTTTCATCATTCATCATATATCATACACCGTTCATCGCTCATCATACATTGGTCCTCATACATCGTTCATCATACATGGTACATCATACATCGTACATCACACATCATACATCACAAATCATACATGATACATTATACATCCTTCGTCATACATCGTTCATCACACATCGAATATTATACATCGCTCATCATACATCGTTCATTATACATCGTTCATTATACATCGTTCAACATACATCGTACATCATACATTGTACAACATACATCATACATCATATATCATGCATCATACATCATACATCATACATCATACATCACACATCATACATCATACATCATTCATCATAAATCATGCGTTATATATCATACATCGTTCAACATACATCGTTCATCATACATCGTTCATCATACATCGCACAGCGTACATCATACATCATAATACATACATCATACATCATGCATCATACATCATACATCATACATCATTCATCATACATCATACATCATACATCATACATCATACATCATACATCATACATCGTACACCAAACATCATACACTATACTTCATACATAATAATTCATGCATCATATGTCATAAATCGTTCATCGTTCGTCATGTATCGATCAACATTCACCGTTCGTAGTACATCGCTCCTCACACATCGTTCAACAAATATCATACATCGTACATCATACACCGTACATTATACATCGTTCATCATTCACCGACCATGATACGTCGTCCGTCATACATCGTTCATCATACATCGTTCAACATAGATCGTTCATCATACTTCGTTCATCATACATCGTCCATCATACACCGTTCATCATACATCGTCCATAATACATCGTTTATCATAAATCATACATCATACGTCATACATCTTGCAACGTAAATCATACAAGATACATCATAAATCATACATCATATATCATACAACGTTCATCGATCATAGTACACCATACATCATACATCATACATCAAACGTCATGCATCATACATCTAGCATCATGCTACGTACATTATAGATCAGACATCGTCCATCATAGATCGTTCATCTTACATCGTTCATCATACATCGTTCATCATACAACATACATCATACGTCGCAAATCATACATCAAACATCATGCATCATACATCATACATCATACGTCATACATCATAAATCGTACATTATACATCGTACATCTAACACCGTTCATCATACATTATTCATCATACATCGTTCATCACACGTCGTTCATCATACATCGTACAACATTCATCGTTAGTCATACATCGTTCACCATACATCGTTCATCATACATCGTTCAACATACATCGTCCATGATACATCATACACAATACATCATACATCTTACGTCATGCATGATACAACGTCCATCATACATCGTACATCATAAATCGTACATCATACATCGTCCACCATACATCGTTCATCATTCATCGTTCATCATACATCGTTTATTATAGATCGTTCATCATACATCGTTCATCATACATAGTACATAAAACATCGTACAACATACGTCGTCCATCATACATCGTACATCATACATTATATGACATGCATCATACATCATACATCATACATCTTACATCATACGTCATTCATCATACATCATACATCATACATCATACATCATGCAACATACACCATACATCATACATTATGCATCGTATATCTTACATCATACATCATACGTCACACATCATACATCGTTCATCATACATCGTACTTCTTACATCGTTCATCATACATCGATCATCATACATCTTTCATCATACATCGTACATCATACATCGTTCATCACACATCGTCCATCATAAATCATTAATCATACATCGTCCACCATACATCGTACATCATACATCGTTCAACAAACATCGTCCATCATACATCATACATCATACATCATACGTCATGCATCATACATCATACGTCATTCATCATACATCATACATAATACATCATACATCATACATCATACATCATACATCGTTCACCAAACATCATACACTATACTTCATACATCATTAATCATGCATTATATGTCATAAATCGTTCATCGTTCGTCATGTATCAGTCATCATTCATCGTTCGTAGTACATCGCTCCTCATACATCGTTCAACAAATATCATACATCGAACATAATACACCGTCCATTATACATCGTTCAACATTCACCGTTCATGATACGTCGTCCGTCATACACCGTTCATCATACATCGTTCAACTTAGATCGTTCATCATACTTCGTTCATCATACATCGTTCATCAAACATCGTTCATCATACATCGTTCATCATACATCGTTTATCATAAATCATACATCGTTCATCATACTTCGTTCATCATATATCGTTCATCATACACCTTTCATCATACATCATATATCATACACCGTTCATCGTTCATCATACATTGGTCCTCATACATCGTTCCCCATACATGGTTCATCATACATCGTTCATCACACACCATACATCACAAATCATACATGATACACTATACATCGTTCGTCATACATCGTTCATCAGACATCGTTCATCATACATCGTACACCATAGATCATACTTCATACATCATACAACGTTCATCGTACATCGTTCATATTACATCGTGCATCATACGTCGATCATCATACATCGTCCATCATACATCGCTCATCATACATCGTTCATCATACTTCGTCCCTCATACATTGTTCAACATACATCGTTCATCATACATCGTACATCATACATCATTCATCATACATCGTTCATCATACATCGTTCAACATACATCGTGCATCATTCATCATACACCATACATCATACGTCATGCATTATAAAACGTTCATCATACATCGTTCATCTTACATCGTTCATCATACATCGCGCATCATACATCGTTCATCATACATCGTTCAACATACATCGTCCATTATACAACGTACATCATACATCATACATCATATAACATGCATCATACATCATACATCATACATCATACATCATACATCACAAATCATAAATCATTCATCACATATCATGCGTTATACATCATACATCGTTCGTCATACATCGTTCATCATACATCGTACATCATACATCATAAATCATAATTCATACATCATACATCATACATCATACATCATACATCATATATCATACATCATACATCATACATCATACATCATACATCATACATCATACATCGTACATCATACATCATACACCATACCTCATACATCATAAATCATACATCATAGGTCATACATCGTTCATTGTTCGTCACGTATCGTTCAACATTCATTGTTCGTCGGACATCCCTCCTCATACATCGCTCAACGTACATCATACATCGAACATCATACACCGTCCATCATACATCGTTCATCATTCATCGTCCATGAATCATCGTCCGTCATACATCGTTCATCATACATCGTTCAACATAGATCGTTCATCATAATTCGTTCATCGTACATCATACATCGTCCATCATACTTCGTTCATCATATATCGTTGATCATACAACGTTCATCATTCATCATATATCATACACCGTTCATCGTTCATCATACATTTGTCGTCATACATCGTTCATCATACATCGTTCATTACATATCGTACATCAAATCATACATCACAAATCATAAATGATACATCTGACATCGTTCATCATACATCGTTCATCATACATCGTCCATAATACATCGTTTATCATAAATCATACATCGTTCATCATACTTCGTTCGTCATATATCGTTCATCATACACCTTTCGTCATTCATCATATATCATACACCGTTCATCGTTCATCATACATTGGTCCTTACACATCGTTCATCATACATGGTTCATCATACAACGTACATCACACACCATACATCACAAATCATGCATGATACATTATACATCGTTCGTCATACATCGTTCATCAGACATCGTTCATCATATATCGTTCATCATACGTCGTTCATCATACTTCGTTCATCATACATCGTTCATCATACATCGTTCATTATACGTCGTTCAACATACATCGTACATCATACATCGTACAACATACATCATACGTCATGCATCATACAACGTCCATAATACATCGTACATCATACATCGTACATCATACATCGTCCACCATACATCCTTCATCATTCATCGTTCATCACATATCGACCATTATACATCGCTCATCATACATCGTTCATCATACATCGTTCATTATACGTCGTTCAACATACATCGTACATCATACATCGTACAACATACATCATACATCATATATCATGCATCATACATCATACATCATACATCATACATCACACATCATACATCATACGGCATCCATCATACATCATGCGTTATATATCATACATCATTCAACATACATCGTTCATCATACATCGTTCATCATACATCGCACAGCGTACATCATACATCATAATTCATACATCATACATCATGCATCATACATCATACATCATACATCATTCATCATACATCATACATCATACATGAAACATCATACATCATACATCATACATCGTCCATCAAACATCAAACACTATAGTTCATACATCATAAATCGTGCACCATATGTCATAAATCGTTCATCGTTCGTCTTGTATCGGTCAACATTCATCGTTCGTAGTACATCGCTCCTCATACATCGTTCAACAAATATCATACATCGAACATCATACACCGTCCATTATACATCGTCATCATTCACCGTTCATGATACGTCGTCCGTCATACATCATTCATCATACATCGTTCAAGATAGATCGATCATCATACTTCGTACATCATACGTCGTTCATCATACATCGTGCATCATACATCGTCCATAATACATCGTTTATCATAAATCATACAACGTTCATCATTCTTCGTTCATCATATATCGTTCATCATACACATTTCATCATTCATCATAAATCATACACCGTTCATCGTTCATCATACATTGGTCCTCATACATTGTTCATCATACATGGTTCATAATGCATCGTTCATAAGACGTCGATCATCATACATCATGCGTCACACATCATACATCTTACATCGTAAATCATAAAAGGTACACCATAAATCATACATCATATATCACATAACGTTCATCGTTCATAGTACATCATAAATCATACTTCATATAACATGCACCATACATCATACATCATACATCAATCGTCATACACCGAACATCATACATAAAACATCATGCATCATACGTCATACATCATACAACGTTCAACATACATCGTTCATCTTACATGGTTCATCATACATCGTTCATCATACATCGTTCAACATAGATCGTTCATCAAACTTCGTTCATCATTCATCGTCCACCATACTTCGTTCATCATACATCGCTCAACATACATCATCAATCATACATCATACATCATACATCATACTTCATGCAACATACAACGTTCATTATACATCGTACATCATACATCGTTCATCATACATCGTTCATCATAAATCGTTAGTCATACATCGTCCACAATACATCGTTCATCATACATCGTTCAACATACATCGTCCATCATACATCATACATCATACATCATACGTCATGCATCATACAACGTCCATTATACATCGTACATCATACATCGTACATCATACATCGTCCACCATACATCCTTCATCATACATCCTTCATCACATATCGACCATTATACATCGCTCATCATACATCGTTCATCATACATCGTTCATCACACATCGTTCACCATACAACGTCCATAATACATCGTTTATCATATATTATACATCGTTCATAATAATTCGTTCATCATATATCGTTCATCATACACCTTTCATCATTCATCATATATCATACACCGTTCATCGTTCATCATACATTGGTCCTCATACATCGTTCATCATACATGGTACATCATACATCGTACATCACACATCATACATCACAAATCATACATGATACATTATACATCCTTCGTCATACATCGTTCATCACACATCGAATATTACACATCGCTCATCATACATCGTTCATTATACATCGATCATTATACATCGTTCAACATACATCGTACATCATACATTGTACAACATACATCATACATCATATATCATGCATCATACATCATACATCATTCATCATACATCACACGTCATACATCATACATCATTCATCATACATCATGCGTTATATATCATACATCGTTCAACATACATCGTTCATCATACATCGCTCATCATACATCGCACAGCGTACATCATACATCATAATTCGTACATCATACATCATGCATCATACATCACACATCATACATCATTCATCATACATCATACATCATACATCATACATCATACATCATACATCACACATCGTACACCAAACATCATACACTATACTTCATACATAATAAATCATGCATCATATGTCATAAATCGTTCATCGTTCGTCATGTATCGGTCAATATTCACCGTCCGTAGTACATCGCTCCTCACTCATCGTTCAACAAATATCATACATCGAACATCATACACCGTACATTATACATCGTTCATCATTCACCGACCATGATACGTCGTCCGTCATACATCGTTCATCAGACATCGTTCATCATATATAGTTCACCATACATCGTTCATCATACTTCGTTCATCATACATTGTTCATCTTACATCGTTCATCATACATCGTACATCATACATCATACGTCATACATCATACAACGTTCATCATACATCGTTCATCTTTCATCGTTCATCATAAATACTTCATCACACACCACACATCATAGAATGCAAATCATAAATCAAACATCATACATCATACATCCTACATCATACGTCATACACCATACAACTTTCATCATTCATCGTTCATCTTACATCGTTCATCATACATCGTTCATCATACATTGTTCATCATACATCATACATCATACGTCATACATCGTACATCACACATCGTACTTCACAAATCATTCACGATGCATCATAAATCGCTCATCATACATCGTTCATCATATATCGTTCATCATACATCATAAATCGTACACCGTTCAACGTTCATCATACATTGGACATCATACGTCGTTCATCATACATCGTTCATCATATATCGTACATCACACGTCATACATCACAAATCATACTTGATACATCATACATCACACATCATACATCGTCCATCATACATTGTTCACCATACATCGTCCACCATACATCATACTTCATACATCATACATCGTACATCACAGACCATACACTTAAAATCATACATGATACATCACACATCGTATATCACACATCGTCCATTAAATATCGTTCATCATACATCGTTCAACATATATCGTAAATCATACATCGATCATCATACTTCGTTCATCATACATCGTTCATCACACATCTTACATCATACATCATACTTCATACATCATACAACATTCATCATACATCGTTCATCTTACATAGTTCATCATGCATCATTCATCATACATCGTTCATCATACATCGTTCACCATACATCATTCATCATACTTCGTTCATCATACATTGTTCATCATAAATCGTTCATCAGACATGGTTCATCAGATATCGTTCATCATACATCGTTCATCATACATCGTATATCACACATCATACATCATAATTCATACATCATACATCATACTTCATACATCATACATCATACATCATACATCCTATGTCATACATCATACATAATTCATCGTACACCATACATCATACACCATACTTCATACATCAAGAATCATACATCATAAGTCATATATCTTTCATCGTTCGTCATGTATAGTTCAACTTTCATTGTTCGTCGTACATCCATCCTCATACATCATTCAACGTACATCATACATCGAACGTCATACGCCGTCCATCACACATCGTTCATCATTCATCGTCCATGATACATCGTCCGTCATACATCGTAAATCATACATCGTTCAACATTGATCGTTCATCATACTTCGTTCATCATACATCGTTCATCATACATCGTTCATCATACATCGTTCATAATACATCGTTCATCATACATCATACATCGTTCATAATACATCGTATATCACACATCATACATCACAAATCATACATGATACATCATACATCGTTCATCATACATCGTTCATCAGACATCGTTCATCATATATCGTTCATCATACATCGTTCATCATACATCGTTCATCATACATCGATCATCATACATCGTTCATCATACATCGTTCATCATACATCGTTCATCATACATCGTCCATCATACATCGTTAATCATACATCGTTCACCATACATCGTTCATCAAAGATAGTTCATCATAATTGTTCATCATACATCATACATCATACATCATACATCATACATCATACATCTTACATCGTAAATCATACATGATGCATCATAAATAATATAACATATAACATACAACGTTCTTCGTTAATAGTACATCATACATAATACATCATACATCAAAGATCATGCGTCATATAGCATGCATCATGCGTTATACATCACACATCAGACATCGTTCATCAAAGATCGTTCATCTTACACCGTTCATCATGCATCGTTCATCATACACCGTACATCATACATCGCATATCGTACATCAAACATCATACATCAATCATCATGCATCATACGTCATACATCATACAACATTCATCTACATCGTTCACCTTACATCGTTCACCCTACATCGTTCATCATACATCGTTCATCATTAATCATCCATCGTTCATCATACATCGATCATCATATATCGTTCATCATACATCGTTCATCATACATCGTTCATCATACATCGTCCATCATCTATCGTTAATCATACATCGTTCACCATACATCGTTCATCAAAGATAGTTCATCATAATTGTTCATCATACATCATACATCATACATCATACATCATACATCATACATCTTACATCGTAAATCATACATGATGCATCATAAATAATATATCATATAACATACAACGTTCATCGTTAATAGTACATCATACATAATACATCATACATCAAACATCATGCGTCATATAGCATGCATCATGCATTATACATCACACATCAGACATCGTTCATCAAAGATCGTTCATCTTACACCGTTCATCATGCATCGTTCATCATACACCATACATCATACATCGCATTTCGTACATCAAACATCATACATCAAACATCATGCATCATACGTCATACATCATACAACATTCATCTACATCGTTCACCTTACATCGTTCACCCTACATCGTTCATCATACATCGTTCATCATTAATCATCCATCATACATCATACATCATACATCATACGTCATGCATCATACAACGTTCACCATACATCGTGCATCATACGTCGTTCATCATACACCGTCCATCATACGTCGTTCATCATTCATCGTTCATCATACATCGTTCATCTTATCTCATATGCCATACACCGTTCATCGTACATCATACATTGGTCATCATACATCATTCATCATACATCGTTCATCATACATCGTACATCACACATCATACATCACAGATCATACACGATACATCATACATCGCTCATAATACATCGTTCATGATACATCGTTCATCTTACATAATAAATCATACACCGTTCATCGTTCATCATACATTGGTCGTCATATATCGTTCCTCATACATCGTTCATCATATATCGTACATAACACATCATACATCACAAATCATACATGATACATCATATATCACTCGTCATACATCGTCCATCACACATTGTTCACCATACATCGTCCATCATACATCATACATCATACATCATAATTCGTACATCACAGACCATACATTTAAAATAATACATGATACATCACACATCGTACATCACACATCGTCCATTAAACTCTATCATCATACATCGATCATCATATAACGTACATCATACATCGATCATCATACTTCGTTCATCATACATCGTTCATCATACATCGTACATCATACATCATACTTCATACATCATACAACATTCATCAATCATCGTTCATCTTACATAGTTCATCATACATCATTCATCATACATCGTCCATCACACATCGTTCATCATACATCATTCATCATACTTCGTTCATCATTCATCGTTCATCACACATCGACCATTGTACATCGTTCATCATACACCGTTCA
>JAUCRC010000106.1:0-58761 GCA_032399595.1 Tetragonula carbonaria
TCATCATACATCGTCCATCGTACATCAAACATGATACATCATACATCATACGTCAGACATAGGACATGGTCCATCATACAACGTTCATCATACATCGTCCATCATACATCGTTCATCATACATCGGTCATCATAAAACGTTCAACATAAATAGCACATCACACACCGTTCATCAAACATAGTTCATCAAACATCGATCAGCATACGCCATGCTTCAAACATAATATATCTTACATCAGGCGTCATGCATCATACTTCATACATCAAACATCGGTCTACATACACCTTTCATTTTTCATCGTCCATCAAACATCGTTCATCACACATCAAACATCATACATCATACAACATATATCACACCTCATAAATCGTTCATCATACTTCGAAAATCATACTTCGTTCAACATTCATCGTTCATCATACATCGTTCGTCATACATCGCCCCTCATAAAACGTTCATCATACATCGTTCATCATACATCGTTCATCATACATCGTACAGCATACATCATACATCATACACCATACATTGTTCATCATACATCGTTGATCATCCATGGTACGTCATACATCGTTCATAATACATCGTTCATCATACATCGTTCATCATACATCGTTCATCATAAATCGATCATCATACATTGCCCATCATACATCGTCCATTATACATCGTCATCGTACGACATACATCATACATCATAGATCATATATCATACATCATACATCATACATCGAACATCATAAATCGTACAACATACACGGTTCAACAGACATCGTTCGCCATACATCGTTCATCAAACGTCGTTCATCATACATCGTCCATCATATACCATACATCATACATCACACATCATTCATCATACATCGTTCATCATAAATCGCTCATCATACATCGTTCATCATACATCGTTCATCATACATCGTTCATAATACATTGTTCACCATACATCGTTCATCATACATCGTTCATCACACATCGTTCATCACACATCTTTCATCACACATCGATATTCATATGTCTTACATCATACATCATGCATCATACATCATGCGACATGCATCATACTTCTTATATCATACATCGTTCATATTTCATCGTTCATCATACATCGACCATCATACATCGTTCATCATACATCGTTCATCATACATCGTTCATCATAAATCGTTCATCATAAATCGTTCATAATACATTGTCCACCATACATCGTCCATCAAACATCGTTCATCACACATCGTCCATCACACAAAGATATCCATACGTCTTACATCAAACATCATGCATCATACATCATGCGACATTCATCATACATCTTACATCATACATCGTTCATATTTCATCGTTCATTATACATCGTTCATCATGCATCAAACATCGTACATCATATATCATATTTCAGATATCATACATCGTTCATCATACATCGTTCATCATACATCGTTCATCATACATCGTACATCACACATCGTACATAACACATCGACCATCATACGTCGTACATCAAACATCATGCATCATAAGTCATACATCATACATCGTTCATCATACATCGTTCATCATACATCGTTCATCATTCATCGTTCATCATACGTCGTTCATCATACATCGATCATCATACATCGTTCAACATACATCGTTCAGCATACATCGTCCATCATACATCGTACATCACACAACGTACATCACACATCGATCATCATACGTCATACATCAAACATCATGCATCATACATCATAAGCCATACATCATACATCGTTCATCATACATCGTTCATCATACATCGTTCATCATACATCGTCCATCATACATCGTTCATCATACATCGATCATCATAAATCGTTCAACATAAATCGCACATCACACATCGTTCATCAAGTATCGTTCATCACACATCGACCATCATACGTCATGCTTAAAACATAATGCATCTTACATCATGCGTCATGCATCATACTTCATACCTCAAACATCGTTCATCATACACCTTTCATTTTTCATCGTCCATCAAACATCGTTCATCACACATCAAACACCATACATCATACAACATATATCATATCTCATAAATTGTTCATCATACATCGTTCATCAAGCATTGCTCATAATACATCGTTCATCATACATCATACATCGTTCGTCACACATCGTCCATCATTCACCATAAATCATACATCATGCGTCATGCATCGTACTTCACACATCGTATATCGTTCGTTATACATCGTCCATCTGTCATCGTACATCAAACATCCTACATCAAATATCAAATATCACACATCAAATATCAAACATCATACAACATATATCACACCTCTTATATCGTTCATCATACTTCGAACATCATACATCGTTCATCATACATCGATAATCATATATCGACCATCATTCATCATACATCACATATCATACATCATTCATCGTACACCATACATCGTTCATCATATATCGTTCATCATTCATCGTTCAACATACATCGTTCAACATACATCGTCCATCATACATCGTTCATAACACTTCGTACATCACATATCGATCATCATACACCATACATCAAACATCATGCATCATACATCATAAGTCATACATCATACATGGTTCATCATACATCGTTCATCATATGTCGTCCATCACACATCGTTCATCATTCATCGTCCAACGTACATCAAACATGATACATCATACATCATATGTCAGACATCAGACATGGTTCATCATACAGCGTTCATCATACATCGTTCATCATACATCGTTCATCATACATAGTTCAACATATATCGTTCAACATACATCGTATATCATACATCGTTCATCACACTTCGTACATCACACATTGATCATCATACGTCATACATCAAACATCATGCATCATACATCATAAGTCAGATATCATACATCGTTCATCATACATCGTTCACCATACATCGTCCATAATACATCGTTCATCATACATCGTTCGTCATACATCGTCCATCATACACCATACATCATACATCATACATCGTTCATCATTCATCGTCCATCATTCATCGTTCATCATACATCGTTCATCATACATCGTTCATCATTCATCGTTCATCATACACCGTTCATCATACATCGTCCATCGTACATCGTACATCACACATCGTACATCACACATCGATCATCATACGTCATACATCACACATCATGCATCATACATCAAAAGTCATACATCATACATCGCTCAACATACATCGTTCATCATATGTCGTTCATCATACATCGTCCATCATACATCGAACATCGTACATCAAACATGATACATCATACATCATACGTCAGACATAGGACATGGTCCATCATACAACGTTCATCATACATCGTACATCATACATCATAAGCCATACATCGTTCATCGTTCATCATACATCGTTCATCATACATCGTTCATCATACATCGTTCATCATAAATAATTCATCATACATCGTTCAACATACATCGTTCAAAATATATCGTCCATCATACATCGTTCATCACACAACGTACATCACACATCGACCTTCATACGTCATACATCAAACATCATGCATCATACATCAAAAGTCATACATCATACATCGTTCAACATATATCGTTCATCATATGTCGTTCATCATACATCGTTCATCATACATCGTCCATCGTACATCAAACATGATACATCATACATCATACGTCAGACATCAGACATGGTCCATCATACATCGTTCATCATACATCGTTCATCATACATCGTTCAACATACATCCCTCAACATATATCGTCCATCATTCATCGTTCATCACACTTCGTACATCACACATCGATCATCATACATCATACATCAAACATCATGCATCATACATAACAAGTGAGACATCATACATCGTTCATCATACATCGTTCACAATACATCGTCCATAATACATCGTTCATCATTCATCGTTGACCATACATCGTTCATCATACATAATACATCATACATCATACATCATACATCATACATCATACGTCATACATCATACATCGTTCATCATACATCGTTAATCATACATCGTCCATCGTACATCATGTATCATACATCGTACATCGTCCATCATACATCTTTCATCATACATCGTTCATCATACATAGTTCATCTTACATCGACCATCATACAACTTTCATCATACATCGTTCATCATACATCGTTCATCATACATCATAAGTCATACATCGTTCATCGTTTATCATACATCGTTCATCATACATCGTTCAACATACATCGTTCAACATACATCGTCCATCAATCATCGTTCATCACACTTCGTACATCACACATCGATCATCATACATCATACATCAAACATCATGCAGCATACATCACAAGTGAGACATCATACATCGTCCATCATACATCGTTCACCATACATCGTTCATAATACATCGTTCATCATTCATCGTTCACCATACATCGTTCATCATATATCGTACATCATACATCATACATCATACATCATACATCATACGTCATACATCATACATCGTTCATCATACATCGTTAATCATACATCGTCCATCGTACATCATATATCAGACATCGTTCGTCGTCCATCATACATCGTTCATCATACATCGTTCATCATACATCTTTCATCTTAAATCGACCATCATACAACGTTCATCATACACATATATCGTTCATCATAAAGAGTTCATCATACATCGTTCAACATACATCGTCCATCATACATCGTTCATCACACGACGTACATCACAATCGACCGTCATACGTCATACATCAAACATCATGCATCATACATCATAAGTCAGACATCATACATCGTTCATCATACATCGTCCATCATACATCGTTCATCATTCATCGTTCATCATACATCGTTCATCAAACACCGATAATCATACGTCATGCATCAAACATCATGCATCATACATCATAAGTCATATATCATACATCGTCCATCATACATCGTTCATCACACATCGTTCATCATCCATCGTTCATCATACACCGTACATCATACATCTTCCATCATACATCGTACATCACACATCGTACATCACACATCGATCATCATACGTCATACATCAAACATCATGCATCATACATCATAAGCCATACATCATACATCGTTCATCACACATCGTTCATCATACATCGTTCATCATACATCGTCCATCATACATCGTTCATCATACATCGATCATCATAAAACGTTCAACATAAATAGCACATCACACATCGTTCATCAAACATCGTTCATCAAACATCGATCATCATACGCCATGCTTCAAACATAATATATCTTACATCAGGCGTCATGCATCATACTTCATACATCAAACATCGGTCTTCATACACCTTTCATTTTTCATCGTCCATCAAACATCGTTCATCACACATCAAACATCATACATCATACAACATATATCACACCTCATAAATCGTTCATCATACTTCGAACATCATACATCGTTCAACATTCATCGTTCATCATACATCGTTCGTCATACATCGCCCCTCATAAAACGTTCATCATACATCGTTCATCATACATCGTTCATCATACATCGTCCAGCATACATCATACATCATACATCATACATTGTTCATCATACATCGTTGATCATACATGGTACGTCATACATCGTTCATAATACATCGTTCATCATACATCGTTCATCATACATCGTTCATCATAAATCGTTCATCATACATTGCCCATCATACATCGTCCATTATACATCGTCATCGTACGACATACATCATACATCATAGATCATATATCATACACCATACATCATACATCGAACATCATAAATCGTACAACATACACGGTTCAACAGACATCGTTCGCCATACATCGTTCATCAAACGACGTTCATCATACATCGTCCATCATACACCATACAACATACGTCACACATCATTCATCATACACCGTTCATCATACATCGCTCATCATACATCGTTCATCATATATCGTTCATCATACATCGTTCATAATACATTGTTCACCATACATCGTTCATCATACATCGTTCATCACACTTCGTTCATCACACATCGTTCATCACACATCGATATTCATATGTCTTACATCATACATCATGCATCATACGTCATGCGACATGCATCATACTTCTTAGATCATACATCGTTCATATTTCATCGTTCATCATACATCGATCATAATACATCGTTCATCATACATCGTTCATCATACATCGTTCATCATAAATCGTTCATCATAAATCGTTCATAATACATTGTTCACCATACATCGTTCATCATACATCGTTCATAAGACATCGTTCATCACACGAAGATATCCATACATCTTACATCAAACATCATGCATCATACATCATGCGACATTCATCATACTTCTTACATCATACATCGTTCATACTTCATCGTTCATTATACATCGTTCATCATGCATCAAACATCGTACATCATATATCATATGTCAGATATCATACATCGTTCATCATACATCGTTCATCATACATCGTACATCACACATCGTACATAACACATCGACCATCATACGTCATACATCAAACATCATGCATCATAAGTCATACATCATACATCGTTCATCATACATCGTTCATCATACATCGTTCATCATACATCGTACATCACCCATCGTACATAACACATCGACCATCATACGTCATACATCAAACATCATGCATCATAAGTCATACATCATACATCGTTCATCATACATCGTTCATCATATGTCGTCCATCACACATCGTTCATCATACATCGTCCAGCATACATCATACATCATACATCATACATTGTTCATCATACATCGTTCATCATACATCGTTCATCATACATCGTTCGTCATACATCGTCCATCATACACCATACACCATACATCATACATCGTTCATCATACATCGTCCATCATACATCGTCCATCATACATCGTTCATCATACATCGTTCATCATACATCGTTCATCATACATCGTTCATAATACATTGTTCACCATACATCGTTCATCATACATCGTTCATCACTCAGCGTTCATCACACATCGATATTCATCTGTCTTACATTAAACATCATGCGTCACACATCATGCGACATGCATCATACATCTTACATCATACATCGTCCATATTTCATCGTTCATCATACATCGTTCACCATACATCGTTCATCATATATCGTTCATCACACATCGTTCAGAACACAACGATATACATACGTCTTACATCAAACATCATGCATCATACAACATGCGACATGCATCATACCTCTTACATCATACATCGTTCATATTTCATCGTTCATTATATATCGTTCATCATGCATCAAACATCATACATCATATATCATTAGTCTGATATCGTATATCGTTCATCATACATCGTTCATCATACATCGTTCATCATACGTCGTTCATCGTACATCATATATACTCATCGTCCATCATACATCGTCCATCATACATCGTTCATCATATTTCGTACATTATACACCACACATCAGACGTCATACATGATACATCATTCATCATATGTCAGACATCATACATCGTTCATCATACAACGATCACCATACATCGTTCATCATACATCTTTCAATATTCATCGTTCATCATACATCGTTCATCATACATCGTTCATCATACATCGTTCATCATACATCGTTCATCATACATCGTTCATCATTCATCGTTCATCATACATCGTTCATCATACATCGATCATCATACATCGTTCAACATACATCGTTCAGCATACATCGCACATCCTACATCGTTCACCACACATCGTACATCAAACATCGATAATCATACGTCAAACATCAAACATCATGCGTAATACATCATAAGCCATACATCATACATCGTTCATCATACATCGTTCATCATACATCGTTCATCATACATCGTTCATCATACATCGTTCATCATAAATCGTTCATCATAAATCGTTCATAATACATTGTCCACCATACATCGTTCATCAAACATCGTTCATCACACATCGTTCATCACACAAAGGTATCCATACGTCTTACATCAAACATCATGCATCATACATCATGCGACATTCATCATACATCTTACATCATACATCGTTCATATTTCATCGTTCATTATACATCGTTCATCATGCATCAAACATCGTACATCATATATCATATTTCAGATATCATACATCGTTCATCATACATCGTTCATCATACATCGTTCATCATACATCGTACATCACACATCGTACATAACACATCGACCATCATACGTCGTACATCAAACATCATGCATCATAAGTCATACATCATACATCGTTCATCATACATCTTTCATCATACATCGTTCATCATTCATCGTTCATCATACATCGTTCATCATACATCGATCATCATACATCGTTCAACATACATCGTTCAGCATACATCGTCCATCATACATCGTACATCACACAACGTACATCACACATCGATCATCATACGTCATACATCAAACATCATGCATCATACATCATAAGCCATACATCATACATCGTTCATCATACATCGTTCATCATACATCGTTCATCATATATCGTCCATCATACATCGTTCATCATACATCGATCATCATAAATCATTCAACATAAATCGCCGCATCACACATCGTTCATCAAGTATCGTTCATCACACATCGACCATCATACATTCATGCTTAAAACATAATGCATCTTACATCATGCGTCATGCATCATACTTCATACCTCAAACATCGTTCATCATACACCTTTCATTTTTCATCGTCCATCAAACATCGTTCATCACACATCAAACACCATACATCATACAACATATATCATGTCTCATAAATTGTTCATCATACATCGTTCATCAAGCATTGCTCATAATACATCGTTCATCATACATCATACATCGTTCGTCACACATCGTCCATCATTCACCATAAATCATACATCATGCGTCATGCATCGTACTTCACACATCGTATATCGTTCGTTATACATCGTCCATCTGTCATCGTACATCAAACATCCTACATCAAATATCAAATATCACACATCAAATATCATACATCATACAACATATATCACACCTCTTATATCGTTCATCATACTTCGAACATCATACATCGTTCATCATACATCGATAATCATATATCGACCATCATTCATCATACATCACATATCATACATCATTCATCGTACACCATACATCGTTCATCACATATCGTTCATCATCAATCGTTCAACATACATCGTTCAACATACATCGTCCATCATACATCGTTCATCACACTTCGTACATCACATATCGATCATCATACATCATACATCAAACATCATGCACCATACATCATAAGTCATACATCATACGTGGTTCATCATACATCGTTCATCATATGTCGTCCATCACATATCGTTCATCATTCATCGTCCAACGTACATCAAACATGATACATCATACATCATATGTCAGACATCAGACATGGTTCATCATACAGCGTTCATCATACATCGTTCATCATACATAGTTCAACATATATATTTCAACATACATCGTATATCATACATCGTACATCACACTTCGTACATCACACATAGATCATCATACGTCATACATCAAACATCATGCATCATACATCATAAGTCAGATATCATACAACGTTCATCATACATCGTTCACCATACATCGTCCATAATACATCGTTCATCATTCATCGTTCAATATACATCGTTCATCATACATCGTTCAACATTCATCGTCTATCATACACCGTTCTTCATACATCGTCCCTCATAAATGGTTCATCATACATCGTTCATCATACATTGTTCATCATACATCGTCCATCGTACATCAAACATGATACATCATACATCATACGTCAGACATAGGACATGGTCCATCATACAACGTTCATCATACATCGTCCATCATACATCGTTCATCATACATCGATCATCATAAAACGTTCAACATAAATAGCACATCACACACCGTTCATCAAACATAGTTCATCAAACATCGATCAGCATACGCCATGCTTCAAACATAATATATCTTACATCAGGCGTCATGCATCATACTTCATACATCAAACATCGGTCTACATACACCTTTCATTTTTCATCGTCCATCAAACATCGTTCATCACACATCAAACATCATACATCATACAACATATATCACACCTCATAAATCGTTCATCATACTTCGAAAATCATACTTCGTTCAACATTCATCGTTCATCATACATCGTTCGTCATACATCGCCCCTCATAAAACGTTCATCATACATCGTTCATCATACATCGTTCATCATACATCGTACAGCATACATCATACATCATACACCATACATTGTTCATCATACATCGTTGATCATCCATGGTACGTCATACATCGTTCATAATACATCGTTCATCATACATCGTTCATCATACATCGTTCATCATAAATCGATCATCATACATTGCCCATCATACATCGTCCATTATACATCGTCATCGTACGACATACATCATACATCATAGATCATATATCATACATCATACATCATACATCGAACATCATAATTCGTACAACATACACGGTTCAACAGACATCGTTCGCCATACATCGTTCATCAAACGTCGTTCATCATACATCGTCCTTCATATACCATACATCATACATCACACATCATTCATCATACATCGTTCATCATAAATCGCTCATCATACATCGTTCATCATACATCGTTCATCATACATCGTTCATAATACATTGTTCACCATACATCGTTCATCATACATCGTTCATCACACATCGTTCATCACACATCTTTCATCACACATCGATATTCATATGTCTTACATCATACATCATGCATCATACATCATGCGACATGCATCATACTTCTTATATCATACATCGTTCATATTTCATCGTTCATCATACATCGACCATCATACATCGTTCATCATACATCGTTCATCATACATCGTTCATCATAAACCGTTCATCATAAATCGTTCATAATACATTGTCCACCATACATCGTCCATCAAACATCGTTCATCACACATCGTCCATCACACAAAGATATCCATACGTCTTACATCAAACATCATGCATCATACATCATGCGACATTCATCATACATCTTACATCATACATCGTTCATATTTCATCGTTCATTATAAATCGTTCATCATGCATCAAACATCGTACATCATATATCATATTTCAGATATCATACATCGTTCATCATACATCGTTCATCATACATCGTTCATCATACATCGTACATCACACATCGTACATAACACATCGACCATCATACGTCGTACATCAAACATCATGCATCATAAGTCATACTTCATACATCGTTCATCATACATCGTTCATCATACATCGTTCATCATTCATCGTTCATCATACGTCGTTCATCATACATCGATCATCATACATCGTTCAACATACATCGTTCAGCATACATCGTCCATCATACATCGTACATCACACAACGTACATCACACATCGATCATCATACGTCATACATCAAACATTATGCATCATACATCATAAGCCATACATCATACATCGTTCATCATACATCGTCCATCATACATCGTTCATCATACATCGTCCATCATACATCGTTCATCATACATCGATCATCATAAATCGTTCAACATAAATCGCACATCACACATCGTTCATCAAGTATCGTTCATCACACATCGACCATCATACGTCATGCTTAAAACATAATGCATCTTACATCATGCGTCATGCATCATACTTCATACCTCAAACAACGTTCATCATACACCTTTCATTTTTCATCGTCCATCAAACATCGTTCATCACACATCAAACACCATACATCATACAACATATATCATATCTCATAAATAGTTCATCATACATCGTTCATCAAGCATTGCTCATAATACATCGTTCATCATACATCATACATCGTTCGTCACACATCGTCCATCATTCACCATAAATCATACATCATGCGTCATGCATCGTACTTCACACATCGTATATCGTTCGTTATACATCGTCCATCTGTCATCGTACATCAAACATCCTACATCAAATATCAAATATCACACATCAAATATCAAACATCATACAACATATATCACACCTCTTATATCGTTCATCATACTTCGAACATCATACATCGTTCATCATACATCGATAATCATATATCGACCATCATTCATCATACATCACATATCATACATCATTCATCGTACACCATACATCGTTCATCATATATCGTTCATCATTCATCGTTCAACATACATCGTTCAACATACATCGTCCATCATACATCGATCATAACACTTCGTACATCACATATCGATCATCATACACCATACATCAAACATCATGCATCATACATCATAAGTCATACATCATACATGGTTCATCATACATCGTTCATCATATGTCGTCCATCACACATCGTTCATCATTCATCGTCCAACGTACATCAAACATGATACATCATAAATCATATGTCAGACATCAGACATGGTTCATCATACAGCGTTCATCATACATCGTTCATCATACATCGTTCATCATACATAGTTCAACATATATCGTTCAACATACATCGTATATCATACATCGTTCATCACACTTCGTACATCACACATTGATCATCATACGTCATACATCAAACATCATGCATCATACATCATAAGTCAGATATCATACATCGTTCATCATACATCGTTCACCATACATCGTCCATAATACATCGTTCATCATACATCGTTCGTCATACATCGTCCATCATACACCATACATCATACATCATACATCGTTCATCATTCATCGTCCATCATTCATCGTTCATCATACATCGTTCATCATACATCGTTCATCATTCATCGTTCATCATACACCGTTCATCATACATCGTCCATCGTACATCGTACATCACACATCGTACATCACACATCGATCATCATACGTCATACATCACACATCATGCATCATACATCAAAAGTCATACATCATACATCGCTCAACATACATCGTTCATCATATGTCGTTCATCATACATCGTCCATCATACATCGAACATCGTACATCAAACATGATACATCATACATCATACGTCAGACATAGGACATGGTCCATCATACAACGTTCATCATACATCGTCCATCATACATCATAAGCCATACATCGTTCATCGTTCATCATACATCGTTCATCATACATCGTTCATCATACATCGTTCATCATAAATAATTCATCATACATCGTTCAACATACATCGTTCAAAATATATCGTCCATCATACATCGTTCATCACACAACGTACATCACACATCGACCTTCATACGTCATACATCAAACATCATGCATCATACATCAAAAGTCATACATCATACATCGTTCAACATATATCGTTCATCATATGTCGTTCATCATACATCGTTCATCATACATCGTCCATCGTACATCAAACATGATACATCATACATCATACGTCAGACATCAGACATGGTCCATCATACATCGTTCATCATACATCGTTCATCATACATCGTTCAACATACATCCCTCAACATATATCGTCCATCATTCATCGTTCATCACACTTCGTACATCACACATCGATCATCATACATCATACATCAAACATCATGCATCATACATAACAAGTGAGACATCATACATCGTTCATCATACATCGTTCACAATACATCCATAATACATCGTTCATCATTCATCGTTGACCATACATCGTTCATCATACATAATACATCATACATCATACATCATACATCATACATCATACGTCATACATCATACATCGTTCATCATACATCGTTAATCATACATCGTCCATCGTACATCATGTATCATACATCGTACATCGTCCATCATACATCTTTCATCATACATCGTTCATCATACATAGTTCATCTTACATCGACCATCATACAACTTTCATCATACATCGTTCATCATACATCGTTCATCATACATCATAAGTCATACATCGTTCATCGTTTATCATACATTGTTCATCATACATCGTTCAACATACATCGTTCAACATACATCGTCCATCAATCATCGTTCATCACACTTCGTACATCACACATCGATCATCATACATCATACATCAAACATCATGCAGCATACATCACAAGTGAGACATCATACATCGTCCATCATACATCGTTCACCATACATCGTTCATAATACATCGTTCATCATTCATCGTTCACCATACATCGTTCATCATATATCGTACATCATACATCATACATCATACATCATACATCATACGTCATACATCATACATCGTTCATCATACATCGTTAATCATACATCGTCCATCGTACATCATATATCAGACATCGTTCGTCGTCCATCATACATCGTTCATCATACATCGTTCATCATACATCTTTCATCTTAAATCGACCATCATACAACGTTCATCATACATCGTTCATCATACATCATAAGTCATACATCGTTCATCGTTCATCATACATCGTTCATCATATATCGATCATCATAAAGAGTTCATCATACATCGTTCAACATACATCGTCCATCATACATCGTTCATCACACGACGTACATCACAATCGATCGTCATACGTCATACATCAAAAATCATGCATCATACATCATAAGTCAGACATCATACATCGTTCATCATACATCGTTCATCATACATCGTTCATCATTCATCGTTCATCATTCATCGTTCATCAAACACCGATAATCATACGTCATGCATCAAACATCATGCATCATACATCATAAGTCATATATCATACATCGTCCATCATACATCGTTCATCACACATCGTTCATCATCCATCGTTCATCATACACCGTACATCATACATCTTCCATCATACATCGTACATCACACATCGTACATCACACATCGATCATCATACGTCATACATCAAACATCATGCATCATACATCATAAGCCATACATCATACATCGTTCATCACACATCGTTCATCATACATCGTTCATCATACATCGTCCATCATACATCGTTCATCATACATCGATCATCATAAAACGTTCAACATAAATAGCACATCACACATCGTTCATCAAACATCGTTCATCAAACATCGATCATCATACGCCATGCTTCAAACATAATATATCTTACATCAGGCGTCATGCATCATACTTCATACATCAAACATCGGTCTTCATACACCTTTCATTTTTCATCGTCCATCAAACATCGTTCATCACACATCAAACATCATACATCATACAACATATATCACACCTCATAAATCGTTCATCATACTTCGAACATCATACATCGTTCAACATTCATCGTTCATCATACATCGTTCGTCATACATCGCCCCTCATAAAACGGTCATCATACATCGTTCATCATACATCGTTCATCATACATCGTCCAGCATACATCATACATCATACATCATACATATTTCATCATACATCGTTGATCATACATGGTACGTCATACATCGTTCATAATACATCGTTCATCATACATCGTTCATCATACATCGTTCATCATACATCGTTCATCATAATTCGTTCATCATACATTGCCCATCATACATCGTCCATTATACATCGTCATCGTACGACATACATCATACATCATAGATCATATATCATACATCATACATCATGCATCGAACATCATAAATCGTACAACATACACGGTTCAACAGACATCGTTCGCCATACATCGTTCATCAAACGACGTTCATCATACATCGTCCATCATACACCATACATAATACATCACACATCATTCATCATACACCGTTCATCATACATCGCTCATCATACATCGTTCATCATATATCGATCATCATACATCGTTCATAATTCATTGTTCACCATACATCGTTCATCATACATCGTTCATCACACATCGTTCATCACACATCGTTCATCACACATCGATATTCATATGTCTTACATCATACATCATGCATCATACGTCATGCGACATGCATTATACTTCTTAGATCATACATCGTTCATATTTCATCGTTCATCACACATCGATCATAATACATCGTTCATCATATATCGTTCATCATACATCGTTCATCATAAATCGTTCATCATAAATCGTTCATAATACATTGTTCACCATACATCGTTCATCATACATCGTTCATAAGACATCGTTCATCACACGAAGATATCCATACGTCTTACATCAAACATCATGCATCAGACATCATGCGACATTCATAATACTTCTTACATCATACATCGTTCATATTTCATCGTTCATTATACATCGTTCATCATGCATCAAACATCGTACATCATATATCATATGTCAGATATCATACACCGTTCATCATACATCGTTCATCATACATCGTTCATCATACATCGTACATCACACATCGTACATAACACATCGACCATCATACGTCATACATCAAACATCATGCATCATAAGTCATACATCATACATCGTTCATCATACATCGTTCATCATACATCGTTCATCATACATCGTACATCACACATCGTACATAACACATCGACCATCATACGTCATACATCAAACACCATGCATCATAAGTCATACATCATACATCGCTCATCATACATCATTCATCATATGTCGTCCATCACACATCGTTCATCATACATCGTCCAGCATACATCATATATCATACATCATACATTGTTCATCATACATCGTTCATCATACATCGTTCATCATACATCGTTCGTCACACATCGTCCATCATACACCATACACCATACATCATACATCGTTCATCATACATCGTCCATCATACATCGTCCATCATACATCGTTCATCATACATCGTTCATCATACATCGTTCATCATACATCGTTCATAATACATTGTTCACCATACATCGTTCATCATACATCGTTCATCACTCAGCGTTCATCACACATCGATATTCATCTGTCTTACATTAAACATCATGCATCATACATCATGCGACATGCATCATACATCTTACATCATACATCGTCCATATTTCATCGTTCATCATACATCGTTCACCATACATCGTTCATCATATATCGTTCATCACACATCGTTCAGAACACAACGATATGCATACGTCTTACATCAAACATCATGCATCATACAAAATGCGACATGCATCATACCTCTTACATCATACATCGTTCATATTTCATCGTTCATTATATATCGTTCATCATGCATCAAACATCATACATCATATATCATTAGTCTGATATCGTATATCGTTCATCATACATCGTTCATCATACATCGTTCATCATACGTCGTTCATCGTACATCATATATACTCATCGTCCATCATACATCGTTCATCATACATCGTTCATCATATTTCGTACATTATACACCACACATCAGACGTCATACATGATACATCATTCATCATATGTCAGACATCATACATCGTTCATCATACAACGATCACCATACATCGTACATCATACATCTTTCAATACTCATCGTTCATCATACATCGTTCGTCTTACATCGCCCCTCATACATAGTTCAACATACATCGTTCATCATACATCGTTCATCATACATCGTACATCATACATCGTTCATCGCACAACGTTCAGCATACATCATACATAATACATCAAACATCATGCATCATACATCATAAGTCATACATCATACATGGTTTATCATACATCGTTCATCATACACCGTTCATCATACATCGTCCATCATACATCGTACATCACACATCGTACATCACACATCGATCATCTTACGTCATACATCAAACATCATGCATCGTACATCATAATTCATACATCATACATCGTTCATCATACATCGTTCATCATACATCGTTCATCATACATCGTTCATCATTCATCGTTCATCATACATCGTTCATCATACATCGATCATCATACATCGTTCAACATACATCGTTCAGCATACATCGCCCATCATACATCGTTCATCACACATCGTACATCAAACATCGATAATCATACGTCAAACATCAAACATCATGCGTAATACATAATAATCCATAAATCATACATCGTTCATCATACATCGTTCATCATACATCGTTCATCATACATCGTTCATCATATATCGTCCATCATACATCGTTCATCATACATCGATCATCATAAATCGTTCAACATAAATCGCACATCACACATCGTTCATCAAGTATCGTTCATCACACATCGACCATCATACGTCATGCTTAAAACATAATGCATCTTACATCATGCGTCATGCATCATACTTCATACCTCAAACATCGTTCATCATACACCTTCCATTTTTCATCGTCCATCAAACATCGTTCGTCACACATCAAACACCATACATCATACAACATATATCATGTCTCATAAATTGTTCATCATACATCGTTCATCAAGCATTGCTCATAATACATCGTTCATCATACATCATACATCGTTCGTCACACATCGTCCATCATTCACCATAAATCATACATCATGCGTCATGCATCGTACTTCACACATCGTATATCGTTCGTTATACATCGTCCATCTGTCATCGTACATCAAACATCCTACATCAAATATCAAATATCACACATCAAATATCATACATCATACAACATATATCACACCTCTTATATCGTACATCATACTTCGAACATCATACATCGTTCATCGTACATCGATAATCATATATCGACCATCATTCATCATACATCACATATCATACATCATTCATCGTACACCATACATCGTTCATCATATATCGTTCATCATTCATCGTTCAACATACATCGTTCAACATACATCGTCCATCATACATCGTTCATCACACTTCGTACATCACATATCGATCATCATACATCATACATCAAACATCATGCATCATACATCATAAGTCATACATCATACATGGTTCATCATACATCGTTCATCATATGTCGTCCATCACACATCGTTCATCATTCATCGTCCAACGTACATCAAACATGATACATCATACATCATATGTCAGACATCAGACATGGTTCATCATACAGCGTTCATCATACATCGTTCATCATACATCGTTCATCATACATAGTTCAACATATATCGTTCAACATACATCGTATATCATACATCGTACATCACACTTCGTACACCACACATAGATCATCATACGTCATACATCAAACATCATGCATCATACATCATAAGTCAGATATCATACAACGTTCATCATACATCGTTCACCATACATCGTCCATAATACATCGTTCATCATTCATCGTTCAATATACATCGTTCATCATACATCGTTCAACATTCATCGTCTATCATACACCGTTCTTCATACATCGCCCCTCATAAATGGTTCATCATACATCGTTCATCATACATTGTTCATCATACATCGTTCAGCATACATCATACATCATACATCATACAACGTTCATCATACATCGTTCATCATACATCATAAGTCATACATCGTTCATCGTTCATCATACATCGTTCATCATATATCGTTCATCATAAATAGTTCATCATACATCGCTCAACATACATCGTCCATCATACATCGTTCATCACACGACGTACATCATAATCGATCGTCATACGTCATACATCAAACATCATGCATCATACATCATAAGTCAGACATCATACATCGTTCATCATACATCGTTCATCATACATCGTTCATCATTCATCGTTCATCATACATCGTTCATCAAACACCGATAATCATACGTCATGCATCAAACATCATGCATCATACATCATAAGTCATACATCATACATCGTCCATCATACATCGTTCATCACACATCTTTCATCATCCATCGTTCATCATACACCGTACATCATACATCTTCCATCATACATCGTACATCACACATCGTACATCACAAATCGATCATGATACGTCATACATCAAACATCATGCATCATACATCATAAGCCATACATCATACATCGTTCATCATACATCGTTCATCATACATCGTTCATCATACATCGTCCATCATACATCGTTCATCATACATCGATCATCATAAAACGTTCAACATAAATAGCACATCACACATCGTTCATCAAACATCGTTCATCAAACATCGATCATCATACGCCATGCTTCAAACATAATATATCTTACATCAGGCGTCATGCATCATACTTCATACATCAAACATCGGTCATCATACAACTTTCATTTTTCATCGTCCATCAAACATCGTTCATCACACATCAAACATCATACATCATACAACACATATCACACCTCATAAATCGTTCATCATACTTCGAACATCATACATCGTTCAACATTCGTCGTTCATCATACATCGTTCGTCATACATCGCCCCTCATAAAACGTTCATCATACATCGTTCATCATACATCGTTCATCATACATCGTCCAGCATACATCATACATCATACATCATACATTGTTCATCATACATCGTTGATCATACATGGTACGTCATACATCGTTCATAATACATCGTTCATCATACATCGTTCATCATACATCGTTCATCATAAATCGTTCATCATTCATTGCCCATCATACATCGTCCATTATACATCGTCATCGTACGACATACATCATACATCATAGATCATATATCATACATCATACATCATGCATCGAACATCATAAATCGTACAACATACACGGTTCAACAGACATCGTTCGCCATACATCGTTCATCAAACGACGTTCATCATACATCGTCCATCATACACCATACATCATACATCACACATCATTCATCATACACCGTTCATCATACATCGCTCATCATACATCGTTCATCATATATCGATCATCATACATCGTTCATAATTCATTGTTCACCATACATCGTTCATCATACATCGTTCATCACACATCGTTCATCACACATCGTTCATCACACATCGATATTCATATGTCTTACATCATACATCATGCATCATACGTCATGCGACATGCATTATACTTCTTAGATCATACATCGTTCATATTTCATCGTTCATCATACATCGATCATAATACATCGTTCATCATACATCGTTCATCATAAATCGTTCATCATAAATCGTTCATAATACATTGTTCACCATACATCGTTCATCATACATCGTTCATAAGACATCGTTCATCACACGAAGATATCCATACGTCTTACATCAAACATCATGCATCAGACATCATGCGACATTCATAATACTTCTTACATCATACATCGTTCATATTTCATCGTTCATTATACATCGTTCATCATGCATCAAACATCGTACATCATATATCATATGTCAGATATCTTACACCGTTCATCATACATCGTTCATCATACATCGTTCATCATACATCGTACATCACACATCGTACATAACACATCGACCATCATACGTCATACATCAAACATCATGCATCATAAGTCATACATCATACATCGTTCATCATACATCGTTCATCATACATCGTTCATCATACATCGTACGTCACACATCGTACATAACACATCGACCATCATACGTCATACATCAAACACCATGCATCATAAGTCATACATCATACATCGTTCATCATACATCATTCATCATATGTCGTCCATCACACATCGTTCATCATACATCGTCCAGCATACATCATATATCATACATCATACATTGTTCATCATACATCGTTCATCATACATCGTTCATCATACATCGTTCGTCACACATCGTCCATCATACACCATACACCATACATCATACATCGTTCATCATACATCGTCCATCATACATCGTCCATCATACATCGTTCATCATACATCGTTCATCATACATCGTTCATCATACATCGTTCATAATACATTGTTCACCATACATCGTTCATCATACATCGGTCATCACTCAGCGTTCATCACACATCGATATTCATCTGTCTTACATTAAACATCATGCATCATACATCATGCGACATGCATCATACATCTTACATCATACATCGTCCATATTTCATCGTTCATCATACATCGTTCACCATACATCGTTCATCATATATCGTTCATCACACATCGTTCATAACACAACGATATGCATTCGTCTTACATCAAACACCATGCATCATACGACATGCGACATGCATCATACTTCTTACATCATACATCGTCCATACTTCATCGTTCATTATATATCGTTCATCATGCATCAAATATCATACATCAAGTATCATACGTCAGATATCGTATATCGTTCATCATACATCGTTCATCATACATCGTTCATCATACGTCGTTCATCGTACATCACATATACTCATCGTCCATCATACATCGTCCATCATACAACGTTCATCATATTTCGTATATTATACACCATACATCAGACGTCATACATGATACATCATACATCATAAGTCAGACATCATACATCGTTCATCATACAATGTTCACCATATATCGTTCATCATACATCTTTCAACATTCATCGTTCATCATACATCGTTCGTCTTACATCGCGCCTCATACATAGTTCAACATGCATCGTTCATCATACATCGTTCATCATACATCGTACATCATACATCGTTCATCACACAACGGGCAGCATACGTCATACATCATACATCACACTTCATGCATCATACATCATATGTCATACATCATACATGGTTTATCATACATCGTTCATCATACACCGTTCATCATACATCGTCCATCATACATCGTACATCACACATCGTACATCACACATCGATCATCTTACGTCATACATCAAACATCATGCATCGTACATCATAATTCATACATCATACATCGTTCATCATACATCGTTCATCATACATCGTTCATCATACATCGTTCATCATTCATCGTTCATCATACATCGTTCATCATACATCAATCATCATACATCGTTCAACATACATCGTTCAGCATACATCGCCCATCATACATCGTTCATCACATATCGTATATGAAACACCGATCATCATACGTCAAACGTCAAACATCATGCATCATACATCATAAGCCATACATCATACATCGTTCATCATACATCGTTCATCATACATCTTTCATCATACATCGTTCATCATACATCGTCCATCATACATCGTTCATAATACATCGATCATCATAGATCGTTCATCATAAATCGCACATCACACATCGTTCATCAAAAGTCGTTCATCACACATCGATCATCATACGCCATGCTTAAAACATAATGCATCTTACATCATGCGTCATGCATCATACTTCATACATCGTACATCAACATCATACATCGTCCATCTGTCATCGTACATCAAACATCCTACATCACACATCATATATCATACATCATACAACATATATCACACCTCATAAATCTTTCATCATACTTCGAACTTCATACATCGTTCATCATACACCGATAATCATACATCATACATCACATATCATACATCATTCATCGTACACCATACATGACACATCATACATCAAACATCACACTTCATTCAACGTCCATCGTTCATCGTACATCAAACATCATACATCATACATCAACATCATGTATCACACATCATGCGTCTTGCTTCATACATCATACATCATACATCGTTCGTCATAGATCGTTCATAAAACATCGTTCATCATACATCGTTCAACATACATATTCCAACATTCATCGTCCATCATACGTC
Source organism: Tetragonula carbonaria (assembly GCA_032399595.1). NCBI lineage: Eukaryota > Metazoa > Arthropoda > Insecta > Hymenoptera > Apidae > Tetragonula > Tetragonula carbonaria. Next base: position 23,658 of record JAUCRC010000106.1, read on the forward strand.
GTTCATTCCAGATATTTCATCACACATCGACCATCATACGTCATACATCAAACATCTTGCACCATACATCATGCGTCATGCATCACACATCTTACATCATACATCGTTCATCATACATCGTCCATCGTATATCAAACATGATACATCATACATCATACTTCAGACATCAGACATGGTTCATCATACATCGTTCATCATATATCGTTCATCATACATCGTTCATCATACATCGTCCAACATAAATCGTTCAACATACATCGTCCATCATACATCGTTCATCACACTTCGTACATCACACATCGAACATCATACATCATACATCAAACATCATGCATCATACATCATAAGTGAGACATCATACATCGTTCATCATTCATCGTTCACCATACATCGTTCATAATACATCGTTCATCATTCATCGTTCACCATACATCGTCCATCATACATCGTACATCATACATCATACATCATTTATCATACATCATACGTCATACATCATACATCGTTCATCATACATCGTTCATCATACATCGTTCATCATACATCATAAGTCATACATCGTTCATCGTTCATCATATATCGTTCATCATACATCGTTCATCATACATCGTTCATCATAAATAGTTCATCACACATCGTTCAACATACATCGTTCAAAAAACATCGTCCATCATACATCGTTCATCACACAACGTACATCACACGTCGACCTTCATACGTCATACATCAAACATCATGCATCATACTTCATAAGTCATATATCATACATCGTTCATCATACATAGTTCGTCATATGTCGTTCATCATACATCGTTCATCATACATCGTCCATCGTACATCAAACATGATACATCATACATCATACGTCAGACATCAGACATTGTTCATCATACATCGTTCATCATACATCGTTCGTCATACATCGTTCGTCATACATCGTTCATCATACATCGTTCAAAATACATCGTTCAACATACATCGTCCATCATTCATCGTTCATCACACTTCGTACATCACACATCGATCATCATACATCATACATCAAACATCATGCATCATACATCACAAGTGAGACATCATACATCGTCCATCATACATCGTGCACCATACATCGCTCATAATACATCGTTCATCATTCATCGCTCATTATACATCTTTCATCATACATCGTTCAACATTCATCGTCCATCATACATCGTTCTTCATACATCGCCCCTCATAAAAGGTTCATCATACATCGTTCATCATACATTGTTCATCATACATCGTTCAGCATACATCATACATCATACATCATACATTGTTCATCATACATCGTTCATCATACATCGTTCGTCATACATCGCACATCATACATAGTTCATCATACATCGTTCATCATACGTCGTTCATCATACGTTGTCTATCATACATCGTTCATTATACATTGTTCATCACACGACATACATCATACATCATAGATCATATATCATACATCATACATCATATATCGAACATCATATATCGTACAACATATACGGTTCATCAGACATTGTTCACCATACATCGTTCATCATACGTCGTTCATCATACATCGTTCGTCATACATCGTACATCATACATCGTTCATCATACATCGTCCATCATACATCGTCCATCATACATCGTTCATCATACATCGTTCATCATACATCGTTCATAATACATTGTTCACCATACATCGTTCATCATACATCGTTCATCACTCAGCGTTCATCACACATCGATATTCATCTGTCTTACATCAAACATCATGCATCATACATCATGCGACATGCATCATACATCTTACATAATACATCGTCCATATTTCATCGTTCATCATACATCGTTCACCATACATCGTCAATCATATATCGTTCATCACACATCGTTCAGAACACAACGATATACATACGTCTTACATCAAACATCATGCATCATACAACATGCGACATGCATCATACTTCTTACATCATACATCGTTCATATATCATCGTTCATTATATATCGTTCATCATGCATCAAACATCATACATCATATATCATAAGTCAGATATCGTATATCGTTCATCATACATCGTTCATCATACATCGTTCATCATACGTCGTTCATCGTACATCATATATACTCATCGTCCATCATACATCGTTCATCATACAACGTTCATCATATTTCGTACATTATACACCATACATCAGACGTCATACATGATACATCATACATCATAAGTCAGACATCATACATCGTTCATCATACAACGATCACCATACATCGTTCATCACGTTCGTCTTACATCGCCCCTCATACATAGTTCAACATACATCGTTCATCATACATCGTTCATCATACATCGTACATCATACATCGTTCATCACACAACGTTCAGCATACATCATACATCATACATCAAACGTCATGCGTCATACATCATAAGTCATACATCATACATGTTTTATCATACATCGTTCATCATACACCGTTCATCATACATCGTCCATCATACATCGTACATCACACATCGTACATCACACATCGATAATCGTACGTCAAACATCAAACATCATGCATCATACATCATAATTCATACATCATACATCGTTCATCATATATCGTTCATCATACATCGTTCATCATTCATCGTTCATCATACATCGTTCATCATACATCGATCATCATACATCGTTCAACATACATCGTTCAGCATACATCGCCCATCATACATCGTTCATCACACATCGTACATCAAACATCGATCATCATACGTCAAACATCAAACATCATGCATCATACATAATAAGCCATACATCATACATCGTTCATCATACATCGTTCATCATACATCGTTCATCATACATCGTTCATCATACATCGTCCATCATACATCGTTCATAATACATCGATCATCATAGATCGGTCATCATAAATCGCACATCACACATCGTTCATCAAAAGTCGTTCATCACACATCGATCATCATACGCCATGCTTAAAACATAATGCATCTTACATCATGCGTCATGCATCATACTTCATACATCGGACATCGTTCATCATACATCGTTCATCTGTCATCGTACATCAAACACCCTACATCACACATCATATATCATACATCATACAACATATATCACACCTCATAAGTCTTTCATCATACTTCGAACTTCATACATCGTTCATCATACACCGATGATCATACATCATACATCACATATCATTCATCATTCATCGTACACCATACATGACACAACATACATCAAACATCACACTTCATACAACGTCCATCGTTCATCGTACATCAAACATCATACATCATACATCAACATCATGTATCACACATCATGCGTCTTGCTTCATACATCATACATCATACATCGTTCGTCATAGATCGTTCATAAAACATCGTTCATCATACATCGTTCAACATACATCTTCCAACATTCATCGTCCATCATACGTCGTTCATTCCAGATCTTTCATCACACATCGAACATCATACGTCATACATCAAACATCTTGCACCATGCATCATGCGTCATGCATCACACATCTTACATCATACATCGTTCATCATACATCGTCCATCGTATATCAAACATTATACATCATACATCATACGTCAGACATCAGACATGGTTCATCATACATCGTTCATCATACATCGTTCATCATACATCGTTCATCATACATCGTCCAACATAAATCGTTCAACATACATCGTCCATCATACATCGTTCATCACACTTCGTACATCACACATCGAACATCATACATCATACATCAAACATCATGCATCATACATCATAAGTGAGACATCATACATCGTTCATCATTCATCGTTCACCATACATCGTTCATAATACATCGTTCATCATTCATCGTTCACCATACATCGTCCATCATACATCGTACATCATACATCATACATCATTTATCATACATCATACGTCATACATCATACATCGTTCATCATACATCGTTCATCATACATCGTTCATCATACATCGTTCAACATACATCGCTCAACATACATCGTCCATCATTCATCGTTCATCACACTTCGTACATCACACATCGATCGTCATACATCATACATCTAACATCATGCACCCTACATCACAAGTGAGACATCATACATCGTCCATCATACATCGTTCACCATACGTCGCTCATAATACATCGTCCATCATTCATCGTTCACCATATATCGTTCATCATACATCGTACATCATACATCATACATCATACATCATACATCATACGTCATACATCATACATCGTTCATCATACATCGTTCAACATACATCGCTCAACATACATCGTCCATCATTCATCGTTCATCGTCCATCATACATCGTTCATCATACATCGTTCATCATACATAGTTCATCTTACATCGACCATCATACAACGTTCATCATACATCGTTCATCATACATCGTTCATCATACATCATAAGTCATACATCGTTCATCGTTCATCATATATCGTTCATCATACATCGTTCATCATACATCGTTCATCATAAATAGTTCATCATACATCGTTCAACATGCATCGTTCAAAAAACATCGTCCATCATACATCGTTCATCACACAACGTACATCACACATCGATCTTCATACGACATACATCAAACATCATGCATCATACTTCATAAGTCATACATCATACGTCGTTCATCATACATCGTTCATCATATGTTGTTCATCATACGTCGTTCATCATACATCGTCCATCGTACATCAAACATGATACATCATACATCATACGTCAGACATCAGACATGGTTCATCATACATCGTTCATCATACATCGTTCATCATACATCGTTCATCATACATCGTTCATCATACATCGTTCAACATACATCGTTCAACATACATCGTCCATCATTCATGGTTCATCACACTTCGTACATCACACATCGATCATCATACATCATACATCAAACATCATGCATCATACATCACAAGTGAGACATCATACATCGTCCATCATACATCGTTCGCCATACATCGTTCATAATACATAGTTCATCATCCATCGTTCACCATACATCGTTCATCATACATCGCACATCATACATCATACATCATACATCATACATCATACGTCATACATCATACATCGTTCATCATACATCGTTCATCATAAATAGTTCATCATACATCGTCAACATACATCGTCCATCATACATCGTTCATCACACAACGTACATCACAATCGATCGTCATACGTCATATATAAAACATCATGCATCATACATCATAAGTCATACATCATACATCGTTCGTCATACATCGTTCATCATACGTCGTTCATCATACATCGATCATCATACATCGTCCATCGTACATCAAACATGATACATCATACATCATATGTCAGACGTCAGACATGGTTCATCATACAGCGTTCATCATACATCGTTCATCATACATCGTTCATCATATATAGTTCAACATATATCGTTCAACATACATCGTATATCATACAGCGTTCATCACAATTCGTTCATCACACATCGATCATCATACATCATACATCAAACATCATGCATCATACATCATAAGTCAGACATCATACATCGTTCATCATACATCGTTCATCATACATCGTTCATCATTCATCGTTCATCATTCATCGTTCATCAAACATCGATAATCATACGTCATGCATCAAACATCATGCATCATACATCATAAGTCAGACATCATACATCGTCCATCATACATCGTTCATCATACATCGTTCATCATTCATCGTTCATCATACACCGTTCATCATACATCGTCCATCATACATCGTACATCACACATCGTACATCATACATCGTTCATCATAAATCGTTCATCATACATTGCCCATCATACATCGTCCATTATACATCGTCATCGTACGACATACATCATACATCATAGATCATATATCATACATCATACATCATACATCGAACATCATAAATAGTACAACATACACGGTTCAACAGACATCGTTCGCCATACATCGTTCATCAAACGTCGTTCATCATACATCGTCCATCATACACCATACATCATACATCACACATCGTTCATCATACACCGATCATCATACATCGCTCATCATACGTCGTTCATCATACATCGTTCATCATACATCGTTCATAATACATTGTTCACCATACATCGTTCATCATACATCGTTCATCACACATCGATATTCATATGTCTTACATCATACATCATGCATCATACGTCATGCGACATATATCATACTTCTTAGATCATACATCGTTCATATTTCATCGTTCATCATACATCGATCATCATACATCGTTCATCATACATCGTTCATCATACATCGTTCATCATAAATCGTTCATCATAAATCGTTCATAATACATTGTTCACCATACATCGTTCATCATACATCGTTCATCACACATCGTTCATCACACAAAGATATCCATACGTCTTTCATCAAACATCATGCATCATACATCATGCGACATTCATCATACTTCTTACATCATACATCGTTCATATTTCATCGTTCATTATACATCGTTCATCATGCATCAAACATCGTACATAATATATCATATGTCAGATATCATACATCGTTCATCATACATCGTTCATCATACATCGTTCATCATACATCGTACATCACACATCGTACATAACACATCGACCTTCAAACGTCATACATCAAACATCATACATCATAAGTCATACATCATACATCGTTCATCATACATCGTTCATCATACATCGTTCATCATTCATCGTTCATCATACATCGTTCATCATACATCGTCCATCATACATCGTTCGTCATACATCGATCATCATAGGTCGTTCAACATAAATCGCACATCACACATCGTTCATCAAATATCGTTCATCACACATCGACCATCATACGTCATGCTTAAAACATAATGCATCTTACATCATGCGTCATGCATCATACTTCATACCTCAAACATCGTTCATCATACACCTTTCATTTTTCATCGTCCATCAAACATCGTTCATCACACATCAAACACCATACATCATACAACATATATAATATCTCATAAATTGTTCATCATACATCGTTCATCAGGCATTGTTCATAATATATCGTTCATCATACATCATTCATTGTTCGTCACACATCGTCCATCATTCACCACAAATCATACATCATGCGTCATGCATCGTACTTCACACATCGTATATCGTTCGTTATACATCGTCCATCTGTCATCGTACATCAAACATCCTACATCACACATCAAATATCATACATCATACAACATATATCACACCTCATAAATCGTTCATCATACTTCGAACATCATACATCGTTCATCATACATCGATAATCATACATCGATCATCATTCATCATACATCACATATCATACATCATTCATCGTACACCATACATCGTTCATCATATATCGTTCATCATTCATCTTGCAACATACATCGTACAACATACATCGTCCATCATACATCGTTCATCACACTTCGTACATCACATATCGATCATCATACATCATACATCAAACATCATGCATCATACATCATAAGTCATACATCATACATCGTTCATCAATCATCGTTCATCATATGTCGTCCATCACACATCGTTCATCATACATCGTCCATCACACATCGTTCATCATACATCGTCCATCGTACCTCAAACATGATACATAATACATCATATGTCAGATATCAGACATGGTTAATCATACAGCGTCCATCATACATCGTTCATCATACATCGTTCATCATACATAGTTCAACATATATCGTTCAACATACATCGTAGATCATACATCGTTCATCACACTTCGTACATCACACATAGATCATCATACGTAATACATCAAACATCATTCATCATACATCATAAGTCAGATATCATACATCGTTCATCATACATCGTACACCATACATCGTTCATAATACATCGTTCATCATTCAGCGTTCATTATACATCGTTCATCATACATCGTTCAACATTCATCGTTCATCATACATCGTTCTTCATACATCGCCCCTCATAAAAGGTTCATCATACATCGTTCATCATACATTGTTCATCATTCATCGTTCAGCATACATCATACATCATACATCACACATTGTTCATCATACATCCTTCATCATACATCGTTCGTCATTAATCGTACATCATACATAGTTCATCATACATCGTTCATCATACATCGTTCATCATACGTTGTCCACCATACATCGTTCATTATACATTGTTCATCACACGACATACATCATACATCATAGAATATATATCATACATCATACATCATATACCGAACATCATATATCGTACAACATAAACGGTTCATCAGACATTGTTCACCATACATCGTTCATCATACGTCGTTCATCATACATCGTTCGTCATACATCGTCCATCATACACCATACATCATACATCATACATCGTTCATCATACATCGTCCATCATACATCGTTCATCATACATCGTTCATCATACATCGTCATCATACATCGTTCATCGTACATCGTTCATAATACATTGTTCACCATACATCGTACATCATACATCGTTCATCACTCAGCGTTCATCACACATCGATATTCATATGTCTTACATCAAACATCATGCATCATACATCATGCGACATGCATCATACTTCTTACATCATACATCGTCCATATTTCATCGTTCGTCATACATCGTTCATCATACATCGTTCATCATGCATCGTCCATCATACATCGTTCATCATACATCGTTCATGGTACATTGTTCACCATACATCGTTCATCATATATCGTTCATCACACAACGATATACATACGTCTTACATCAAACATCATGCATCATACAACATGCGACATGCATCATACTTCTTACATCATGCATCGTCCATATTTCATCGTTCATCATACATCGCTCATCGTACATCGTTCATCTTAAGTCGACCATCATACAACGTTCATCATACATAGTTCATCATACATCATAAGTCATACATCGTTCATCGTTCATCATACATCGTTCATCATACATCGTTCATCATAAATAGTTCATCATACATCGTTCAACATACATCGTCCATCATACATCGTTCATCACACAACGTACATCACAATCGATCGTCATACGTCATACATCAAGCAACATGCGTCACACATCACAAGTCATACATCATGTATCGTTCATCATACATCGTTCATCATATATAGTTCATCATACATCGTTCAACATACATCGTACAAAACACATAGTCCATCATACATCGTTCATCACACATCGATCTTCATACGTCATACATCAAACAACATGCATCATACATCATAAGTCATACATCATACATCGTTCATCATACATCGTTCATCATATGTTGTCCATCACACATCGTTCATCATACATCGTCCATCGTACATCAAACATGATACATCATACATCATATGTCAGACATCAGACATGGTTCATCATCCAGCGTTCATCATATATCGTTCATCATACATCGTTCATCATACATAGTTCAACATATATCGTCCAACATACATCGTATATCATACATCGTTCATCACATTTCGTACATCACACATCGATCATCATACGTCATACATCAAACATCAAGCATCATACATCATAAGTCAGATATCATACATCGTTCATCATACATCGATCACCATACATCGTCCATAATACATCGTTCATCATTAATCGTTCATTATACATCGTTCATCATACATCGTTCAACATTCATCGTTCATCATACATCGTTCTTCATACATCGCCCCTCATAAAACGTTCATCATACATCGTTCATCATACATTGTTCATCATACATCGTTCGGCATACATCATACATCGTACATCATACAATGTTCATCATACATCGTTCATCATACATCGTTCGTCATACATCGTACATCATACATAGTTCATCATACATCGTTCATCATACATCGTTCATCATACGTTGTCCATCATACATCGTTCATTATACATTGTTCATCACACGACATACATCATACATCATAGATCGTATATCATACATCATACATCATATAACGAACATCATAAATCGTACATCATACACGTTTCATCAGACATTGTTCACCATACATCGTTCATCATACGTCGTTCATCATACATCGTTCGTCATACATCGTCCATCATACACGATACACCATACATTATACATCGTCCATCATACATCGTTCATCATACATCGTACGTCATACATCGTTCATCATACATCGTTCATCATACATCGTTCATAATAAATTGTTCACCATACATCGTTCATCATATATCGTTCATCACTCAGCGTTCATCACACACCGATATTCATCTGTCTTACATCAAACATCATGCATCATACATCATGCGACATGCATCATACATCTTACATCATACATCGTCCATATTTCATCGTTCATGATACATCGTTCACCATACATAGTTCATCATACATCGTTCATCACAAATAGTTCTGAACACAACGATATCCATACGTCTTACATCAAACATCATGCATCATACAAAATGGGACATGCATCATACTTCTTACATCATGCATCGTTCATATTTCATCGTTCATTATATATCGTTCATCATGCATCAAACATCATACATCATATATCATAAGTCAGATATCGTATATCGTTCATCATACATCGTTCATCATACATCGTTCATCATACGTCGTTCATCGTAAATCATATATACTCATCGTCCATCATACATCGTTCATCATACATCGTTCATCATATTTCGTACATTATACACCATACATCAGACGTCATACATGATACATCATACATCATAAGTCAGACATCTTACATCGTTCATCATACAACGATCACCATACATCGTTCATCATACATCTTCCAATATTCATCGTTCATCATACTTCGTTCGTCTTACATCGCCCCTCATACATCGTTCAACATACATCGTTCATCATACATCGTTCATCATACATCGTACATCTTACATCGTTCATCACACACCGTTCAGCATACATCATACATCATACATCAAACATCACACATCGTACATCACACATCGATCATCATACGTCATACATCAAACATCATGCATCATACATCATAATTCATACATCATACATCGTTCATCAAACATCGCTCATCATACATCGTTCATCATTCATCGTCCATCATACATCGATCATCATACATCGATCATCATACATCGTTCGACATTCATCGTTCAGCATACATCGCCCATCATACATCGTTCATCATTCATCGTCCATCAAACATCGTTCATCACACATCAAACATCATACATCATACAACATATATCACACCTCATAAATCGTTCATCATACTTCGAACATCATTCATCGTTCAACATTCATCGATCATCATACATCGTTCGTCATACATCGCCCCTCATAAAACGTTCATCATACATCGTTCATCATACATCGTTCATTATACATTGTCCAGCATACATCATATATCATACATCATACATTGTTCATCATACATCGTTGATCATACATGGTTCGTCATAAATCGTTCATAATATATCGTTCATCATACATCGTCCATCATACATCCTTCATCATAAATCGTTCATCATACATTGCCCATCATACATCGTCCATTATACATCGTCATCGTACGATATACATCATACATCATAGATCATATATCATACATCATACATCATACATCGAGCATCATATATCGTACAACATACACGGTTCAACAGACATCGTTCGCCATACATCGTTCATCAAACGTCGTTCATCATACATCGTCCATCATACACCATACATCATACATCACACATCGTTCATAATACAATGTTCATCATACATCGTTCATCATACATCGTTCATCATACATCGTTCACCATTCATCGTTCACCATACATCGTACATCATACATCGTACATCATATATCATACATCATACATCATACAACATACGTCATTCATCATTCATCGTTCATCATACATCTTTAATCATACATCGTCCATCGTACATCATATATCATACATCGTTCGTCGTCCGTCATATATGGTTCATCATACATCGTTCATCATACGTCGTTCATCTTACATCGACCATCATACAACGTTCGTCACACATCGTTCATCATACATCATACGTCATACATCGTTCATCGTTCATCATACATCGTTCATAATTCATCGTTCATCATACATCGTTCATCATATATAGTTCATCATACATCGTTCAACATACATCGTACAGAACACATCGTCCATCATACATCGTTCATCACACATCGATCTTCATACGTCATACATCAAACATCATGCATCATACATCATAAGTCATACATCATACATCGTTCATCATACATCGTTCATCATATGTTGTCCATCACACATCGTTCATCATACATCGTCCATCGTACATCAAACATAGATCATCATACATCAAACATCAAACATCATGCATCATACATCATAAGCCATACATCATACATCGTTCATCATAAATCGTTCATCATACATCGTTCATCATACATCGTCCATCATACACCGTTCATAATACATCGATCATCATAGATCGTTCATCATAAATGGCACATCACACACCGTTCATCAAAAGTCGTTCATCACACATCGATCATCATACGCCATGCTTAAAACATAATGCATCTTACATCATGCGTCATGCATCATACTTCATACATCGTACATCGTTCATCATACATCGTTCATCTGTCATCGTACATCAAACATCCTACATCACACATCAAATATCATACATCATACAACATATATCACACCTCATAAATCTTTCATCATACTTCGAACTTCATACATCGTCCATCATACATCGATAATCATACATCATACATCACATATCATTCATCATTCATCGTACACCATGCATGACACATCATACATCAAACATCACCCTTCATACAACGTCCATCGTTCATCGTACATCAAACATCATACATCATACATCAACATCATGTATCACACATCATGCGTCTTGCTTCATACATCATACATCATACATCGGTCATCATACACCTTTCATTTTTCATCGTCCATCAAACATCGTTCATCACACATCAAACATCATACATCATACAACATATATCACACCTCATAAATCGTTCATCATACTTCGAACATCATTCATCGTTCAACATTCATCGATCATCATACATCGTTCGTCATACATCGCCCCTCATAAAACGTTCATCATACATCGTTCATCATACATCGTTCATTATACATTGTCCAGCATACATCATATATCATACATCATACATTGTTCATCCTACATCGTTGATCATACATGGTTCGTCATAAATCGTTCATAATGTATCGTTCATCATACATCGTTCATCATACATCCTTCATCATAAATCGTTCATCATACATTGCCCATCATACATCGTCCATTATACATCGTCATCGTACGATATACATCATACATCATAGATCATATATCATACATCATACACCATACATCGAGCATCATATATCGTACAACATACACGGTTCAACAGACATCGTTCGCCATACATCGTTCATCAAACGTCGTTCATCATACATCGTCCATCATACACCATACATCATACACCACACATCGTTCACAATACAATGTTCATCATACATCGTTCATCATACATCGTTCATCATACATCGTTCACCATTCATCGTTCACCATACATCGTACATCATACATCGTACATCATATATCATACATCATACATCATACATCATACGTCATTCATCATTCATCGTTCATCATACATCTTTAATCATACATCGTCCATCGTACATCATATATCATACATCGTTCGTCGTCCGTCATATATGGTTCATCATACATCGTTCATCATACGTCGTTCATCTTACATCGACCATCATACAACGTTCTTCACACATCGTTCATCATACATCATACGTCATACATCGTTCATCGTTCATCATACATCGTTCATAATTCATCGTTCATCATACATCGTTCATCATATATAGTTCATCATACATCGTTCAACATACATCGTACAGAACACATCGTCCATCATACATCGTTCATCACACATCGATCTTCATACGTCATACATCAAACATCATGCATCATACATCATAAGTCATACATCATACATCGTTCATCATACATCGTTCATCATATGTTGTCCATCACACATCGTTCATCATACATCGTCCATCGTACATCAAACATGATACATCATACGTCATACGTCAGACATCAGACATGGTTCATCATACAGCGTTCATCATACATCGTTCATCATACATCGTTCATCATACATAGTTCAACATATATCGTTCAACATACATCGTATATCATACATCGTTCATCACATTTCGTACATCACACCTCGATCATCATACGTCATACATCAAACATCATGCATCATACATCATAAGTCAGATATCATACATCGTTCATCATACATCGATCACCATACATCGTTCATAATACGTCGTTCATCATTCATCGTTCATTATACATCGTTCATCATACATCGTTCAACATTCACCGTTCATCATACATCGTTCTTCATACATCGCCCCTCATAAAACGTTCATCATACATCGTTCATCATACATTGTTCATCATACATCGTTCAGCATACACCATACATCGTACATCATACAATGTTCATCATATATCGTTCATCATACATCGTTCGTCATACATCGTACATCATACATAGTTCATCATACATCGTTCATCATACATCGTTCATCATACGTTGTCCATCATACATCGTTCATTATACATTGTTCATCACACGACATACATCATACATCATAGATCGTATATCATACATCATACATCATATAACGAACATCATAAATCGTACAACATACACGTTTCATCAGACATTGTTCACCATACATCGTTCATCATACGTCGTTCATCATACATCGTTCGTCATACATCGTCCATCATACATCGTTCATCATACATCGTACGTCATACATCGTTCATCATACATCGTTCATCATACATCGTTCATAATACATTGTTCACCATACATCGTTCATCATATATCGTTCATCACTCAGCGTTCATCACACATCGATATTCATCTGTATTACATCAAACATCATGCATCATACATCATGCGACATGCATCATACATCTTACATCATACATCGTCCATATTTCATCGTTCATGATACATCGTTCACCATACATAGTTCATCATACATCGTTCATCATACATCGTTCATCATACGTCGTTCATCGTAAATCATATATACTCATCGTCCATCATACATCGTTCATCATACATCGTTCATCATATTTCGTACATTATACACCATACACCAGACGTCATACGTGATACATCATACATCATAAGTCAGACATCATACATCGTTCATCATACAACGATCACCATACATCGTTCATCATACATCTTCCAATATTCATCGTTCATCATACATCGTTCGTCTTACATCGCCCCTCATACATGGTTCAACATACATCGTTCATCATACATCGTTCATCATACATCGTACATCATACATCGTTCATCACACCGTTCAGCATACATCATACATCATACATCAAACATCATGCATCATACATCATAAGTCATACATCATACATGGTTTATCATACATCGTTCATCATACACCGTTCATCATACATCGTCCATCATACATCGTACATCTCACATCGTACATCACACATCGAGCATCATACGTCATACATCAAACATCATGCATCATACATCATAATTCATACATCATAATTCATACATCATACAACGTTCATCATACATCGTTCATCATACATCGTTCATCATTCATCGTCCATCATACATCGTTCATCATACATCGATCATCATACATCGTTCGACATTCATCGTTCAGCATACATCGCCCATCATACATCGTTCATCACACATCGTACATCAAACATCGATCATCATACATCAAACATCCTACATCACACATCAAATATCATACATCATACAACATATATCACACCTCATAAATCTTTCATCATACTTCGAACTTCATACATCGTTCATCATACATCGATAATCATACATCATACATCACATATCATTCATCATTCATCGTACACCATGCATGACACATCATACATCAAACATCACACTTCATACAACGTACATCGTTCATCGTACATCAAACATCATACATCATACATCAACTTCATGTATCACACATCATGCGTCTTGCTTCATACATCATACATCATACATCGTTCGTCATAGATCGTTCATAAAACATCGTTCATCATACATCGTTCAACATTCATCTTCCAACATTCATCGTCCATCATACGTCGTTCATTCCAGATCGTTCATCACACATCGACCATCATACGTCATACATCAAACATCTTGCACCATACATCATGCGTCATGCATCACACATCTTACATCGTACATCGTTCATCATACATCGTCCATCGTATATCAAACATTATACATCATACATCATACGTCAGACATCAGACATGGTTCATCATACATCGTTCATCATACATCGTTCAACATATATCGTCCATCATACATCGTTAATCACACAACGTACATCACACATCGATCATCATACGTCATACATCAAACATCATGCATCATACATCATAAGTCATACATCATACATCGTTCATCATACATCGTTCATCATACGTCGTTCATCATACATCGTTCATCATACATCGTCCATCGTACATCAAACATGGTACATCATACATCATATGTCAGACGTCAGACATGGTTCATCATACAGCGTTCATCATACATCGTTCATCATTCATCGTTCATCATATATCGATCAACATATATCGTTCAACATACATCGTATATCATACATCGTTCATCACACTTCGTAGATCACACATCGATCATCATACGTCATACATCAAACATCATGCATCATACATCATATGTCAGACATCATACATCGTTCATCATACATCGTTCACCATGCATCCTTCATAATACATCGTTCATCATTCATCGTTCACCATACATCGTCCATCATACATCGTACATCATACATCATACATCATACATCATACATCATACGTCATACATCATACATCGTTCATCATACATCGTCCATCGTACATCATATATCATACATCGTTCATCGTCCATCATACATCGTTCATCATACATCGTCCATCATACATATTTCATCTTACATCGACCATCATACAACGTTCATCATACATCGTTCATCATACATCATAAGTCACACATCGTTCATCGTTCATCATACATCGTTCATCATACATCGTTCATCATACATCGTTCATCATAAATAATACATCATACATCGTTCAACATACATCGTTCAAAATACATTGTCCATCATACATCGTTCATCACACAACGTACATCACACATCGATCTTCATACGTCATACATCAAACATCTGCATCATACATCAAAAGTCATACATCGTACATCGTTCAACATACATCGTTCATTATATGTCGTTCATCACACATCGTTCATCATACATCGTCCATCGTACATCAAACATGATACATCATACATCATACGTCAGACTTCAGACATGGTCCACCATACATCGTTCATCAAACATCGTTCATCATACATCGTTCATCATACATCGTTCAACATACATCGCTCAACATACATCGTCCATCATTCATCGTTCAACACACTTCGTACATCACACATCGGTCATCATACATCATACATCAAACATCATGCATCATACATCACAAGTGAGACATCATACATCGTCCATCATACATCGTTCATCATACATCGATCATCATAAATCGTTCAACATAAATCGCTCATCACACATCGTTCATCAAATATCGTTCATCACACATCGAACATCATACGTCATGCTTAAAACATAATGCATTTTACATCATGCGTCATGCATCATACTTCATACCTTAAACATCGTTCATCATACACCTTTCATTTTTCATCGTCCATCAAACATCGTTCATCACACATCAAACACCATACATCATACAACATATATCATATCTCATAAATTGTTCATCATAACGCGTTCATCAAGCATTGTTCATAATATGTCGTTCATCATACATCATACATCGTTCGTCACACATCGTCCATCATTCACCATAAATCATACATCATGCGTCATGCATCGTACTTCACACATCGTATATCGTTCGTTATACATCGTCCATCTGTCATCGTACATCAAACATCCTACATCACACATCAAATATCATACATCATACAACATATATCACACCTCATAAAACGTTCATCATACTTCGAATATCATACATCGTTCATCATACATCGATAATCATACATCGATCATCATTCATCATACATTACATATCATACATCATTCATCGTACACCATACATCGTTCATCATAAATCGTTCATCATTCATCGTTCAACATACATCGTTCAACATACATCGTCCATCATACATCGTTCATCACACTTCGTACATCACATATCGATCATCATACATCATACATCAAACATCATGCATCATACATCATAAGTCATACATCATACATCGTTCATCATACATCGTTCACCATACATCGTTCATAATACATCGTTCATCATTCATCGTTCATTATACATCGTTCATCATACATCGTTCAACATTCATCGTCCATCATACATCGTTCTTCATACATCGCCCCTCATAAAACGTTCATCATACATCGTTCATCATACATTGTTCATCATACATCGTTCAGCATACATCATACATCATATATCATACATTGTTCATCATACATCGTTCATCATACATCGTTCGTCATACATCGTACATCATACATAGTTCATCATACATCGTTCATCATACATCGTTCATCATACGTTGTCCATCATACATCGTTCATTATACATTGTTCATCACACGACATACATCATACATCATAGATCATATATCATAAATCATACATCATATATCGAACATCATATATCGTACAACATAAACGGTTCTTCAGACATTGTTCACCATACATCGTTCATCATACGTCGTTCATCATACATCGTTTGTCATACATCGTCCATCATACACCATACATCATACATCATACATCGTTCATCATACATCGTCCATCATACATCGTTCATCATACATCGTTCATCATACATCGTTCATCATACAACGTTCATCGTACATCGTTCATAATACATTGTTCACCATACATCGTACATCATACATCGTTCATCACTCAGCGTTTATCACACATCGATATTCATATGTCTTACAACAAACATCATGCATCATACATCATGCGACATGCATCATACTTCTTACATCATAAATCGTCCATATTTCATCGTTCATCATACATCGTTCATCATTCATCGTTCATCATACACCCTTCATAATACATCGTCCATCATACATCGTACATCACACATCGTACATCACACATCGATCATCATACGTCATACATCAAACATCATGCATCATACATCATAAGCCATACATCAAACAACGTTCATCATACATCGTTCATCATACATCGTTCATCATACATCGTCCATCATATATCGTTCATCATACATCGATCATCATAAAACGTTCAACATAAATAGCACATCACACATCGTTCATCAAACATCGTTCATTAAACATCGATCATCATACGTCATTCTTCAAACATAATATATCTTACATCAGGCCTCATGCATCATACTTCATACATCAAACATCGGTCTTCATACACCTTTCATTTTTCATCGTCCATCAAACATCGTTCAACACACATCAAACATCATACATCATACAACATATATCACACCTCATAAATCGTTCATCATACTTCGAACATCATACATCGTTCAACATTCATCGTTCATCATACACCGTTCGACATACATCGCCCCTCATGAAATGTTCATCATACATCGTTCATCATACATCGTTCATCATATATCGTCCAGCATACATCATACATCATACATCATACATTTTTGATCATACATCGTTGATCATACATGGTTCGTCATACATCGTTCATAATACATCGTCCATCATACATCGTTCATCATACATCGTTCATCATAAATCGTTCATCATACATTGCCCATCATACATCGTCCATTATACATCGTCATCGTACGACATACATCATACGTCATAGATCATATATCATACATCATACATCATACATCGAACATCATAAATCGTACAACGTACACGGTTCAACAGACATCGTTCGCCATACATCGTTCATCATACGTCGTTCATCATACATCGTCCATCATACACCATACATCATACATCACACATCGTTCATAATACATCGTTCATCATACATCGTTCATCATACATCGTTCATCATTCATCGTTCACCATACATCGTTCATCATACATCGTTCATCATACATCATACATCATACATCATACATCATACGTCATTCATCATTCATCGTTCATCATACATCTTTAATCATACATCGTCCATCGTACATCATATATCATATATCGTTCATCGTCCGTCATACATCGTTCATCATGCATCGTTCATCATACGTCGTTCATCTTACATCGACAATCATACAACGTTCGTCACACATCGTCCATCATACATCATACGTCATACATCGTTCATCGTTCATCATACATCGTTCATCATTCATCGTTCATCATACATCGTTCATCATATATAGTTCATCATACATCGTTCATCATATGTCGTCCATCACACATCGTTCATCATACATCGGCCATCGTACATCAAACATGATACATCATACATCATATGTCAGACATCAGACATGGTTCATCATACAGCGTTCATCATACATCGTCCATCATACATCGTTCATCATACATAGTTCAACATATATCGTTCAACATACATCGTATATCATACATCGTTCATCACACTTCGTACATCACAAATCGATCATCATACGTCATACATCAAACATCATGAATCATACATCATAAGTCAGATATCATACATCGTTCATCATACATCGTTCACCATACATCGTTCATAATACATCGTTCATCATTCAACGTTCATTATACATCGTTCATCATACATCGTTCAACATTCCTCGTTCATCATACATCGTTCTTCATACATCGCCCCTCATAAAACGTTCATCATACATCGTTCATCATACATTGTTCATCATACATCGTTCAGCATACATCATACATCATACATCATACAATGTTCATCATACATCGTTCATCATATATCGTTCGTCATACATCGTACATCATACATAGTTCATCATACATCGTTCATCATACATCGTCCATCATACGTCATACATCAAACATCATGCATCATACATCATAATTCATACATCATACATCGTTCATCATACATCGTTCATCATACATCGTTCATCATTCATCGTTCATCATACATCGTTCATCATACATCAATCATCATACATCGTACATCATACATCGTTCATCACACAACGTTCAGCATACATCATACATCATACATCAAACATCATGCATCATACATCATAAGTCATACATCATACATGGTTTATCATACATCGTTCATCATACACCGTTCATCATACATCATCCATCATACATCGTACATCACACATCGTACATCACACTTCGATCATCATACTTCATACATCAAACATCATGCATCATACATCATAATTCATACATCATACATCGTTCATCAATCATCGTTCATCATATATCGTTCATCATTCATCGTTCATCATACATCGTTCATCATACATCAATCATCATACATCGTTCAACATACATCGTTCAGCATACATCGCCCATCATATATCGTTCATCACATATCGTATATCAAACATCGACCATCATACGTCAAACGTCAAACATTATGCATCATACATCATAAGCCATACATCACACATCGTTCATCATACATCGTTCATCATACATCGTTCATCATACATCGTCCATCATACATCGTTCATAATACATCGATCATCATAGATCGTTCATCATAAATCGCACATCGCACATCGTTCATCAAAAGTCGTTCATCACACATCGATCATCATACGCCATGCTTAAAACATAATGCATCTTACATCATGCGTCATACATCGTACATCGTTCATCATACATCGTTCATCATATGTCGTTCATCATACATCGTTCATCATACATCGTCCATCGTACATCAAACATGATGCATCATACATCATACGTCAGACATCAGAAATGGTTCATCATACATCGTTCATCATACATCGTTCATCATACATCGTTCATCATACATCGTTCATCATACATCGTTCAACATACATCGTTCAACAAACATCGTCCATCATTCATCGTTCATCAAACTTCGTACATCACACATCGATCATCATACATCATACATCAAACATCATGCATCATACATCACAAGTGAGACATCATACATCGTCCATCATACATCGTTCAGGATACATCGTTCATAATACATCGTTCATCATTCATCGTTCACCATACATCGTTTATCATATATCGTACATCATACATCATACATCATACATCATACATCATACGTCATACATCATACATCGTTCATCATACATCGTTAATCATACATCGTCCATCGTACATCATATATCAGACATCGTTCGTCGTCCATCATACATCGTTCATCATACATCGTTCATCATACATCGTTCATCTTAAATCGACCATCATACAACGTACATAATACATCGTTCATCATACATCATAAGTCATACATCGTTCATCGTTCATCATACATCGTTCATCATACATCGTTCATCATACATCGTTCATCATGAATAGTTCATCATACATCGTTCAACATACATCGTCCATCATACATCGTTAATCACACAACGTACATCACAATCGATCGTCATACGTCATACATCAAACATCATGCATCATACATCATAAGTCATACATCATACATCATTCATCATACATCGTTCATCATACGTCGTTCATCATACATGGTTCATCATACATCGTCCATCGTACATCAAACATGAAACATCATACATCATATGTCAGACGTCAGACATGGTTCATCATACAGCGTTCATCTTACATCGTTCATCATACATCGTACATCATACATATTTCGACATATATCGTTCAACATACATCGTATATCATACAGCGTTCATCACACTTCGTTCATCACACATCGATCATCATACATCATACATCAGACAACATGCATCATGCATCATAATTCAGACATCATACATCGTTCATCATACATCGTTCATCATACATCGTTCGTCATTCATCGTTCATCATACATCGTTCATCGAACATCGATAATCATACGTCATGCATCAAACATCATGCATCATACCTCATAAGTCATACATCATACATCGTCCATCATACTTCGTTCATCATACATCGTTCATCATTCATCGTTCATCATACACCGTTCATCATACATCGTCCATCATACATCGTACATCACACATCGTACATCACACATCGACCATCATACGTCATATATCAAACATCATGCATCATACATCATAAGCCATACATCATTCATCGTTCATCATACATCGTTCATCATACATCGTTCATCATACATCGTCCATCACACATCGTTCATAATACATCCATCATCATAAAACGTTCAACATATATAGCACATCACACATCGTTCAACAAACATCGTCCATCAAACATCGATAATCATACGCCATGCTTCAAACATAATATATCTTACATCAGGCGTCATGCATCATACTTCATACATCAAACATCGGTCATAATACACCTTTCATTTTTCATCGTCCATCAAACATCGTTCATCACACATCAAACATCATACATCATACAACATATATCACACCTCATAAATCGTTCATCATACTTCGAACATCATACATCGTTCAACATTCATCGTTCATCATACATCGTTCGTCATACATCGCCCCTCATAAAACGTTCATCATACATCGTTCATCATACATCGTTCATCATACATCGTCCAGCATACATCATACATCATACATCATACATTGTTCATCATACATCGTTGATCATACATTTTTCGTCATACATCGTTCGTAATACATCGTTCATCATACATCGTTCATCATACACCGTTCATCATAAATCGTTCATCATACATTGCCCATCATACATCGTCCATTATACATCGCCATCGTACGACATACATCATATATCATAGATCATATTTCATACATCATATATCATACATCGAACATCATATATCGTACAACATACACGGTTCAACAGACATCGTTCGCCATACATCGTTCATCAAACGTCGTTCATTATACATCGTCCATCATACACCATACATCCTACATCACACATCGTTCATCATACACCGTACATCATACATCGCTCATCATACATCGTTCATCATACATCGTTCATCATACATCGTTCATAATACATTGTTCACCATACATCGTTCATCATACATCGCACATCACACATCGATCATCACACATCGATATTCATATGTCTTACATCATACATCATGCATAGTACATAATGCGACATGCATCATACTCCTTAATCATATATCGTTCATATTTCATCATTTTCATCATACACCGTTCATCATACATCGCTCATCATACACCGTACATCATACATCGCTCATCATACATCGTTCATCATACATCGTTCATCATACATCGTTCATAATACATTGTTCACCATACAACGTTCATCATACATCGTTCATCACACATCGTTCATCACACATCGTTCATCACACATCGATATTCATATGTCTTACCTCATACATCATGCATCATACGTCATGCGACGTGCATCATACTTCTTAAATCATACATCGTTCATATTTCATCGTTCATCATACATCGATCATCATACATCGTTCATCATACATCGTTCATCATACACCGTTCATCATACATCGCTCATCATACATCGTTCATCATACATGGTTCATCATACATCGTTCATAATACACTGTTCACCATACATCGTTCATCATACATGGTTCATCACACATCGTTCATCACACAAATATATCCATACGTCTTATATCAAACATCATGCATCATCCATCATGCGACATTCATCATGCTTCTTACATCATACATCGTTCATATTTCATCGCTCATTATACATCGTTCATCATGCATCAAACATCGTACATCATATATCATATGTCAGATATCATACATCGTTCATCATACATCGTTCATCATACATCGTTCATCATACATCGTTCATCATACATCGTAAATGACGCATCGTACATCACACATCGATCATCATACGTCATACATCAAACCTCATGCATCATACATCATAATTCATACATCATACATCGTTCATCATACATCGTTCATCATACATCGTTCATCATTCATCGTTCATCATACATCGTTCATCATACATCAATCATCATACATCGTACATCATACATCGTTCATCACACAACGTTCAGCATACATCATACATCATACATCAAACATCATGCATCATACATCATAAGTCATACATCATACATGGTTTATCATACATCGTTCATCATACACCGTTCATCATACATCGTCCATCATACATCGTACATCACACATCGTACATCACACTTCGATCATCATACTTCATACATCAAACGTCATGCATCATACATCATAATTCATACATCATACATCGTTCATCAATCATCGTTCATCATATATCGTTCATCATTCATCGTTCATCATACATCGTTCATCATACATCAATCATCATACATCGTTCAACATACATCGTTCAGCATACATCGCCCATCATACATCGTTCATCACATATCGTATATCAAACATCGACCATCATACGTCAAACGTCAAACATTATGCATCATACATCATAAGCCATACATCACACATCGTTCATCATACATCGTTCATCATACATCGTTCATCATACATCGTCCATCATACATCGTTCATAATACATCGATCATCATAGATCGTTCATCATAAATCGCACATCGCACATCGTTCATCAAAAGTCGTTCATCACACATCGATCATCATACGCCATGCTTAAAACATAATGCATCTTACATCATGCGTCATACATCGTACATCGTTCATCATACATCGTTCATCATATGTCGTTCATCATACATCGTTCATCATACATCGTCCATCGTACATCAAACATGATGCATCATACATCATACGTCAGACATCAGAAATGGTTCATCATACATCGTTCATCATACATCGTTCATCATACATCGTTCATCATACATCGTTCATCATACATCGTTCAACATACATCGTTCAACAAACATCGTCCATCATTCATCGTTCATCACACTTCGTACATCACACATCGATCATCATACATCATACATCAAACATCATGCATCATACATCACAAGTGAGACATCATACATCGTCCATCATACATCGTTCAGGATACATCGTTCATAATACATCGTTCATCATTCATCGTTCACCATACATCGTTTATCATATATCGTACATCATACATCATACATCATACATCATACATCATACGTCATACATCATACATCGTTCATCATACATCGTTAATCATACATCGTCCATCGTACATCATATATCAGACATCGTTCGTCGTCCATCATACATCGTTCATCATACATCGTTCATCATACATCGTTCATCTTAAATCGACCATCATACAACGTACATAATACATCGTTCATCATACATCATAAGTCACACATCGTTCATCGTTCATCATACATCGTTCATCATACATCGTTCATCATACATCGTTCATCATGAATAGTTCATCATACATCGTTCATCATACATCGTCCATCATACATCGTTAATCACACAACGTACATCACAATCGATCGTCATACGTCATACATCAAACATCATGCATCATACATCATAAGTCATACATCATACATCATTCATCATACATCGTTCATCATACGTCGTTCATCATACATCGTTCATCATACATCGTCCATCGTACATCAAACATGAAACATCATACATCATATGTCAGACGTCAGACATGGTTCATCATACAGCGTTCATCTTACATCGTTCATCATACATCGTACATCATACATATTTCGACATATATCGTTCAACATACATCGTATATCATACAGCGTTCATCACACTTCGTTCATCACACATCGATCATCATACATCATACATCAGACAACATGCATCATGCATCATAATTCAGACATCATACATCGTTCATCATACATCGTTCATCATACATCGTTCGTCATTCATCGTTCATCATACATCGTTCATCGAACATCGATAATCATACGTCATGCATCAAACATCATGCATCATACCTCATAAGTCATACATCATACATCGTCCATCATAATTCGTTCATCATACATCGTTCATCATTCATCGTTCATCATACACCGTTCATCATACATCGTCCATCATACATCGTACATCACACATCGTACATCACACATCGACCATCATACGTCATATATCAAACATCATGCATCATACATCATAAGCCATACATCATTCATCGTTCATCATACATCGTTCATCATACATCGTTCATCATACATCGTCCATCACACATCGTTCATAATACATCCATCATCATAAAACGTTCAACATATATAGCACATCACACATCGTTCAACAAACATCGTCCATCAAACATCGATAATCATACGCCATGCTTCAAACATAATATATCTTACATCAGGCGTCATGCATCATACTTCATACATCAAACATCGGTCATAATACACCTTTCATTTTTCATCGTCCATCAAACATCGTTCATCACACATCAAACATCATACATCATACAACATATATCACACCTCATAAATCGTTCATCATACTTCGAACATCATACATCGTTCAACATTCATCGTTCATCATACATCGTTCGTCATACATCGCCCCTCATAAAACGTTCATCATACATCGTTCATCATACATCGTTCATCATACATCGTCCAGCATACATCATACATCATACATCATACATTGTTCATCATACATCGTTGATCATACATTTTTCGTCATACATCGTTCGTAATACATCGTTCATCATACATCGTTCATCATACACCGTTCATCATAAATCGGTCATCATACATTGCCCATCATACATCGTCCATTATACATCGCCATCGTACGACATACATCATATATCATAGATCATATTTCATACATCATATATCATACATCGAACATCATATATCGTACAACATACACGGTTCAACAGACATCGTTCGCCATACATCGTTCATCAAACGTCGTTCATTATACATCGTCCATCATACACCATACATCCTACATCACACATCGTTCATCATACACCGTACATCATACATCGCTCATCATACATCGTACATCATACATCGTTCATCATACATCGTTCATAATACCTTGTCCACCATACAACGTTCATCATACATCGTTCATCACACATCGTTCATCACACATCGTTCATCACACATCGATATTCATATGTCTTACCTCATACATCATGCATCATACGTCATGCGACATGCATCATACTTCTTAAATCATATATCGTTCATATTTCATCGTTCATCATACATCGATCGTCATACATCGTTCATCATAGACCGTTCATCATACATCGCTCATCATACATCGTTCATCATACATGGTTCATCATACATCGTTCATAATACATTGTTCACCATACATCGTTCATCATACATCGTTCATCACACATCGTTCATCACACATCGTTCATCACACATCGATATTCATATGTCTTACCTCATACATCATGCATCATACGTCATGCGACATGCATCATACTTCTTAAATCATACATCGTTCATATTACATCGTTCATCATACATCGATCATCATACATCGTTCATCATAAATCGTTCATCATAAATCGTTCATAATACATTGTTCACCATACATCGTTCATCATACATCGTTCATCACACATCGTTCATCACACAAATATATCCATACGTCTTACATCAAACATCATGCATCATACATCTTGCGACATTCATCATGCTTCTTATATCATACATCGTTCATACTTCATCGTTCATTATACATCGTTCATCATGCATCAAACATCGTACATCATATATCATATGTCAGATATCATACATCGTTCATCACACATCGTTCATCATACATCGTTCATCATACATCGTAAATGACGCATCGTACATAACACATCGACCATCATACGTCATACATCAAACATCATACATCATAAGTCATACATCATACTTCGTTCATCATACATCGTTCATCATACATCGTTCGTCATTCATCGTTCATCATACATCGTTCATCATACATCGATCATCATACATCGTTCAACATACATCGTTCAGCATACATCGTCCATCATACATCGATCATCATAAATCGTTCAACATAAATCGCACATCACACATCGTTCATCAAATATCGTTCATCACACATCGACCATCATACGTCATGCTTAAAACATAATGCGTTTTACATCATGCGTCATGCATCATACTTCATACCTCAAACATCGTTCATCATACACCTTTCAATTTTCATCGTCCATCAAACATCGTTCATCACACATCAAACACCATACATCATACAACATATATCATATCTCAAAAATTGTCCATCATACATTGTTCATCAAGCATTGTTCATAATATATCGTTCATCATACATCATACATCGTTCGTCACACATCGTCCATCATTCACCATAAATCATACATCATCCGTCATGCATCGTACTTCACACATCGTATATCGTTCGTTATACATCGTCCATCTGTCATCGTATATCAAACATCCTACATCACACATCAAATATCATACATCATACAACATATATCACACCTCATAAATCGTTCATCATACTTCGAACATCATACATCGTCCATCATACACCGATAATAATACATCGATCATCATACATCATACATCACATATCATTCATCATTCATCGTACACCATACATGACACATCATACATCAAACATCATACTTCATACAACGTCCATCGTTCATCGTACGTGAAACATCATAAATCATACATCAACATCATGTATCACACAACATGCGTCTTGCTTCATACATAATACATCATACATCGTTCGTCATAGATCGTTCATAAAACATCGTTCAACATACATCGTTCAACATACATCTTCCAACATACATCGTCCATCAAACATCGTTCATCCCAGATCGTTCATCACACATCGATCATCATACGTCATACATCAACATGTTGCACCATACACCATGCGTCATGCATCATACATCTTACATCATACACCGTTCATCATACATCGTCCATCGTACATCAAACATGATGCATCATACATCATACGTCAGACATCAGACATGGATCATCATACATCGTTCATCATACATCGTTCATCATACATCGTTCATCATACATCGTTCAACATACATCGTTCAACATACATCGTCCATCATACATCGTTCATCACACTTCGTACATCATACATCGTTCATCATACATCGTTGATCATACATCGTCCATCTTACATCATACATCATACATCGTTCATCGTCCATCATACATCGTTCATCAAACATCGTTCATCATACATCGTTCATCTTACATCGACCATCATACAACGTTCATCATACATCGTTCATCATACATCATAAGTCATACATCGTTCATCGTTCATCATACATCGTTCATCATACAACGTTCATCATAAATAGTTCATGATACATCGTTCAACATACATCGTCCATCATACATCGTTCATCACACAACGTACATCACACATCGATCATCATACGTCATACATCAAACATCATGCATCATACATCATAAGTCATACATCATAC
Source organism: Tetragonula carbonaria (assembly GCA_032399595.1). Taxonomy (NCBI): domain Eukaryota; kingdom Metazoa; phylum Arthropoda; class Insecta; order Hymenoptera; family Apidae; genus Tetragonula; species Tetragonula carbonaria. Next base: position 54,456 of record JAUCRC010000106.1, read on the forward strand.
ATCGTTCATCATACATCGTTCATCATACGTCGTTCATCATACATCGTTCATCATACATCGTCCATCGTACATCAATCATGGTACATCATACATCATATGTCAGACGTCAGACATGGTTCATCATACAGCGTTCATCATCATACATCGTACTTCAGACACCTTTAATCATACATCGTTCATCATTCATCGTTCAACATACATCGTTCGTCATAAATCGTACATCATACATCGTTCATCATACATCGTTCATCATACATCGATCATCATACATCGTTCGTCATACATCGTTCGTCATACATCGTTCATCATGCACCGTTCATCATGAGTAGTTCATCCTACATCGTACATCGTTCATCGTCCATCATACATCGTTCATCATACATCGTACATCATTTATCGTATATCGTTCATCGTTCATCATACGTCGGTCATCACACATCGCTCATCATACATCGTTCATCATACATCGTACATCGTACATCGATCACCATACATCGTTCATCATACATCGTTGATCGTACGTAGTTCATCATACATCGTTCATCATACATCGTACATCATTCATCGTTCATCATACGTTGTACATCATACATCGTTAATCATACATCGTTCATCATAAACCTTTAATCATACATCGATAACCATCCATCGTTCATAATACATGGTTCGTCATAAATCATTCACCTTACATACTTCGTCTTATCGTATATCATACATCGTTCGTCATACATCGTCCATCATACCTCATACATCGTTCATCATGCGTCATACATCATGCATCATACATTATACATCATACATCATACATCATACATCATACATCATACATCATACATATTACATCATATATCATTCATCATACATCATACATCATACATCATATAACTTACATCGTATATCATATATCATCCATCATACATCATTTATCGTTCATCGTTCACAATACATCGGCCATCATACATCGTTCATCATACATCGTTCATCATACGTTGTTCATCATATATCGTTCATCATACACCGTCAATCATACATCGTTCATCGTACGTCGTTCATCATATATCTTTCATCATACACCGTTCAACATATATCGTTCATCATACATCGATCATCATGCATCGTTCATCTACCTCATACATCATACACCCCACATCATACATTATACATCATACATCATACATCATGCATCATACATCATACATCATACATCATACATCATACATCTTGAATCACATATCATACACCATACTTCATACATCATACATCGTTCATCGTTCATCCTAAATCGGTCATAATACATACTCCATCAAACATCGTTCATCATACACCGTTCAGCATGCATCGATCATCATTCATCGTACATCGTTCATCGTCCATCATACATCGTTCATCATACATCGTTCATCAAATATCGTTCATTATACACCCTCCAGCATACATCGTACATCATTCATCACACAACATGCATCATTCATCATACATCATACATGTTACATCATATATCATACATCATACAGCATACATCATACATCGTTCATCGTTCATCATACATCGGTCATCATATATCGTTCATCATACATCGTCCTTCAGACGCCTCTAATCATACATCGTTCATCATGCATCGTTCAACATACACCGTTCATCATAAATCGTTCATCATATATCGTACATCACGCATCGTTCATCATATATCGTTATTCATACATCGTTTATCATACATCGTTCATCATACACCGTTCATTATATATCGTTCATCATACATCGTACATCGTTCATCGTTCATCATACATCGTTCATCTTCTATCGTCCATCATACAACATACACCATACAGCATGCACCGTTCATCGGTCATCATACATCGTCCATCATACATTGTCCATCATACCTCTAACAACATACATCACATATCATATATCATACATGACACGTCATATATCATACAACATTCATCAAACATCATATATCATACATCTTACATCATATATCATACACAATACATCATACATCATTCATCTTACATCATATATCATACACCATACATCATACATCATACATCGTCCATCGTTCATCATACATCGGTCATCATCCATAGTTCATCATACATCGTCCATCAGACACCTTTAATCATACATCGTACATCATACACCGTTCAACATATATCGTTCATCATAGATCGTTCATCATGCATCGTCCATCATACATCGGTCAAATCTCATCGTTCACCATACATCATACTTCATGCATCATACATAATACATCATACATATTACATCATATACCATACATCGGCCATCATACATCGTTCTTCATACATCGTTCATCAGACACGTTTAATCATACATCGTTCATCATCCGTCGTTCGTCATACATCGTTCACCAAAAATCGATCATCATACATCGTTCATCATTCGTCGTTCATCGTACATCGTTCATCATACAACGCTCATCAGACACCTTTAATCATACATCGATAACCATCCATCGTTCATCTTACATCATTCTTCATAAATCGTTCATCATACATCGCACATCATACATCGACCACCATCCATCGTTCATCTTACATCATTCTTCATAAATCGTTCATCATACATCGCTCATAATACATCGTTCATCATATATCGTTCATCATACATCGTCCATCATGCATCGTACATCATACATCGTACATCGCTCATCGTCCATCATATATCGTTCATCTTGTATCGTCCATCATACAGCATAAATCATAAAGCATGCGTCGTTCATCGTTCATCATACATCTTTCATCACACATCGTTCATCAGACAACTTTAATCATACATCGATCATCATCCATCGTTCATCATTCATCGTCATCATACATCGTTCATCATACATCGTTCATCATATACCATTCAAAATATATCGTTCATCATACATCGTTCATGATACTTCGTCCATCATACACCGTTCATCGTACGTCGCTCATCATACATCGTTCATCATATACCATTCAAAATATATCGTTCATCATACATCGTTCATCATTGATCGTCCATCACCCATCGTTCATCATACATCGTTCAACATACATCATTCTTCATGTATCGTACATAGTACATCGTTCATCATGCACCGTTCATCATGTGTCGTTCATCTTACATCGTACATCGTTCATCGTCCATCATACCTCATAAATCATACATCCTACATCATACATCTTACATCATATATCATTCATCGTACATCATACGTGAACCATCGTTCATCGTTCACAATACATCGGTTATCATACATCGTACATCATACATCGTACGTCATACGTTGTTCATCATACATCGTTCATCATAAATCGTTCATCAGAAACCTCTAATCATACATCGATCACCATCCATCGTTCATCATACATCGTCCATCATAAATCATTCATCTTACATCTTTCATCATATATCATTTATCATACATCGTTCATCATATACCGTTCAACATATATCGTTCATCATACATCGTTCATCATACATCGTTCATCAGAATACTATAATCATACATCGTTCATCATTCATCGTTCAACATACATCGTTCATCATACACCCTACAACATATTTCGTTCATCATACATCGTTCATCATACATCGTTCATCTACCACATACATCAAACTCCCTACATCATACATCATACATCATACATCATACATCATGCATCATACATCATATATCATATATCTTACATCATAAACCATACACCGTACATCATACCTCATACATCGTTAATCGTTCATCATACATCGGTCATAATACGTCGTTCACCATACATCGTCATTCAGACGCCTCTAATCATACATTGTTCATCATCCATCGTTCAACATACACCGTTCATCATAAATCGTTCATCATATATCGTTCATCACCCATCGTTCATCATACATCGTTATTCATACATCGTTTATCATACATCGTTCATCATACATCGTGCGTCATACATCGTTCATCATGCACAGTTCTTCATGTATCGTTCATCGAACATCGAACATCGTTGATCGTTCGTCATACATCGTTCTTCTTATATCGTTCACCATGCAACATACACCATACCGCATACAACGTACATCGGTCATCATACGTCATACATCATACATCATACATCATACAATAATCATCATGCATCATACATCATGCACAATACATCATACATCATACATCGTTCATCACACATCGTTCATCATACATCGTTCACCATACATCGTTCATCATGTATCGTACATAGTACATCGTTCATCATATATCGGTCACCACATATCGTTCATCATACATCGTTCATCAGATATCGTGCATCATACATCGATCATC
>JAUCRC010000075.1:0-87129 GCA_032399595.1 Tetragonula carbonaria
TTCGTGAAATAACCATGTTTTAGCGAAGATTTAGCTTAATTTTGATGTTTTCATAGATATCAAGCTACTTTCTCTGCGAAATACGATATTTCGATGATTTCCATCGTTTCATGAATGTTTCGTGAAATAACCATGATTTAGCGAAGATTTAGCTTAATTTTGATGATTTAATGAATATCTAGCTACTTTCACTGCGAAACACGTTATTTCGTTGAATTTCATCGTTTCATGAATGTTTCGTGAAATAACCATGTTTTAGCGAAGATTTAGCTTAATTTTGAAGTTTTCATAGAAATCAAGCTAATTTCATTGCGAAATATGTTATTTCGTTGAATTTCATCGTTTCATGAATGTTTCGTGAAATAACCATGATTTAGCGAAGATTAAGCTTAATTTTGATGTTTTAATGGATATCTAGCTACTTTCACTGCGTAACACGTTATTTCGTTGAATTTCATTGTTTCATGAATGTTTCGTGAAATAACCATGTTTTAGTGAAGATTTAGCTTAATTTTGATGTTTTCAGAGAAATCAAGCTACTTTCACTGCGAAACACGTTATTTCGATGAATTTCAGCGTTTCATGAATGTTTCGTGAAATAACCGTGATTTAGCGAAGATTTAGCTTAATTTTGATGTTTTCATAGATATCAAGCTACTTTCACTGCGAAACACGTTATTTCGATGAATGTCATCGTTTCATCAATGTTTCGTGAAATAACCATGATTTAGCGAAGATTTAGCTTAATTTTGATGCTTTCATAGATATCTTGTTACTTTCACTGCGATAACGGTATTTCGTTGAATTTCATCGTTTCATGAATGTTTCGTGGAATAACCATGTTTTAGCGAATATAAAGCTTAATTTTGATGTTGTCATAGATAACATGCTACTTTCACTGCGAAATACGTTATTTCGTTGAATTTCATCGTTTCATGAATGTTTCAGGAAATAACCATGATTTATCGGAGATTCAGCTTGATTTTGATTTTTTCAAAGATATCTTGCTACTTTCACTGCGAAACACGTTATTTCGTTGAATTTCATTGTTTCATGAATGTTTCGTGAAATAACCATGTTTAGGCGAAGATTTAGCTTAATTTTGATATTTTCATAGATATCAAGCTACTTTCACTGCGAAACACGTTATTTCGATGAATTTCATCGTTTCATCAATGTTTCGTGAAATAACCATGATTTAGCGAAGATTTAGCTTAATTTTGATGCTTTCATAGATATCTTGTTACTTTCACTGCGAAACACGTTATTTCGATGAATTTCACCGTTTCATGAATGTTTCGTGAAATAACCATGATTTAGCGAAGATTTAGCTTAATTTTGATGCTTTCATAGATATCTTGTTACTTTCAATGGGAAACGCGTTATTTCGTTGAGTTTCATCGTATGATAAATGTTTTCTGAAATAAACATGATTCAGCGGAGATTTAGCGTAATTTTGATGTTTTCATAGTTATTATGCTACTTTCACTGCGAAACACAATATTTCGCTGAATTTCATCGTATGATGAATGTTTCGTGAAATAAACATGATTCAGCGGAGAATTAGCGTAATTTTGATGTCTTCATGGATATCAAGCTACTTGCACTGCTAAACACGTTATTTCGTTGAATTTCATCGTTTCATGAATGTTTCGTGAAATAACCATGTTTTAGCGAAGATTTAGCTTAATTTTGATGTTATAATGGATATCTAGCTACTTTCACTGCGAAACACGTTATTTCGTTGAATTTCATCGTTTCTTTAATGTTTCGTGAAATAACCGTGTTTGAGGAAGATTTAAGTTAATTTTGATGTTTTCATAGAAATCAAGTTACTTTCTCTGCGAAACACGTTATTACGATGAATTTCACCGTTTCATGAATGTTTCGTGGAATAACCATGATTAAGCGTAAATTTAGCTTAATTTTGACGTTTTAATAAATATCTAGCTACTTTCACTGCGAAACTCGTTATTTCGTTGAATTTCATCGTTACATGAATGTTTCGTGAAATAACCATGTTTTAGCGAAGATTTAGCTTAATTTTGAAGTTTTCATAGATATCAAGCTACTTTCACTGCGAAACACGTTATTTCGATGAATTTCGCATTTCATGAATGTTTCGTGAAATAACCATGTTTCAGCAAAGATTAAGCTTAATTTTTGAAGTTTCCGTGGTTTAACGTGCTACTTTCACTGCGAAAAACATTATTTCGATGAATTTCATCGTTTCATGAATGTTTCATTGAATAACCATAATTGTTCAGGAATTTAGCATAATTTTGATTTTTTCATCAAGATATATTGCTACTTTCATCAATATACTACTGCTTTCACAGCGAAACACGTTATTTCGTTCAATTTCATTGTTTCATGAATGTTTCGTGAAATAACCATGTTTAGGCGAAGATTTCACTAACTTTGATGTTTTCATAAATATCAAGCTTTTTTCACTGCAAAACACGTTATTTCGATGAATTTCACCGTTTCATGAATGCTTCGTGAAATAACCATGATTTAGCGAAGATTTAGCTTAATTTTGATGTTTCATAGATATCTTGTTACTTTCATTTGCGAAACACGTTATTTTGTTGAATTTCATCGTATGATAAATGTTTCATAAAATAAACATTATTCAGCGGAGATTTAGCGTAATTTTGATGTTTTCATAGATATTATGCTACTTTCACTGCGAAACACGATATTTCGCTGAATTTCATCGTATGATGAATGTTTCATGAAATAACATGATTCAGCGGAGATTTAGCGTAATTTTGATGTTTTCATGGATATCTAGCTGCTTTCAATGCGAAACTCGTTTTTTCGTAGAATTTCATCGTTTCATGAATGTTTCGTGAAATAACCATGTTTTAGCGAAGTTTTAGATCAATTTTGATGTTTTCATAGATATCAAGCTACTTTCACTGCGAAACACGTTATTTTGTTGAGTTTCATCGTTTCATGAATGTTTCGTGAAATAACCATGATTTAGCGAAGATTTAGCCTAATTTTGATGTTTTCATGGATATCTAGCTACTTTCACTGCGAAACACGTGATTTCGATGAATTTCGCATTTCATGAATTTTTCGTGAAATTTCTATGATTTACAGAGATTTTCTTAATTTTGATGTTTTCATCAATATCGACCTCTTTCACTGCAGACACATTGTTTCGATATGAATTTCACATTTTCATTTGAATATTTCTGAAACGACCATATTTAGGCGAAGATTTAGCTTAATTTTGATGTTTTCATCAATATCAAGCTACTTTCACTGCAAAACACGTTATTTCGATGAATTTCACCGTTTCATGAATGTTTCGTGAAATAACCATGATTTAGCGAAGATTTAGCTTAATTTTCAATACTTTCATAGTTATCTTGTTCCTTCCATTGCGAAACACGTTATTTCGTTGAATTTCATCGTATGATAAATGTTTCGTAAAATAAACATGATTCACGCGGAGAATTTAGCTTAATTTTGATGTATTCATAGATATCAAGCTACTTTCACTGCGAACACGTTATTTCGATAAAATTTCATCGTTTCATGAATGTTTCGTGAAATAACCATGATTTAGCAAAGATTTAGCTTAATTTTGATGTTTTAATGGATATCTAGCTACTTTCACTGCGAAACACGTTATTTCGTTGAATTTCATTGTTCCATGAATGTTTCGTGAAATAACCATGTTTTAGCGAAGATTTAGCTTCAGTTTGAAGTTTTCATAGAAATCAAGCTACTTTCACTGCGAAACATGTTATTTCGTTGAAATTCATCGTTTCATGAATGTTTCGTGAAATAACCATGATTTAGCGAAGATTAAGCTTAATTTTGATATTTTAATGTATATCTAGCTACTTTCACTGCGAAACACGTTATTTCGTTGCATTTCATTGTTTCATGTATGTTTCGTGAAATAACCATGTTTTAACAAAGATTTAGCTTAATTTTGATGTTTTCATAGAAATCAAGCTACTTTCACTGCGAAACACGTTATTTCGATGAATTTCACCGTTTCATGAATGTTTTCTGAAATAACCGTGATTTAGCGATGATTTAGCTTAATTTTGATGTTTTCATATATATCTTGCTACTTTCACTGCGAAACACGTTATTTCGTTCAATTTCATTGTTTCATAAATGTTTCGTGAAATAACCAAGTTTAGGCGTAGATTTAGCTTAATTTTGATGTTTTCATAGATAACAAGCTACTTTCACTGCGAAACACGTTTTTTCGATGAATTTCACCGTTTCATGCATGTTTCGTGAATTAACCATGATTTAGCGAAGATTTAGCTTAATTTCAATGTATTCATAGATATCAAGCTACTTTCACTGCGAAACACGTTATTTCGTTCAATTTCATTGTTTCATAAATGTTTCGTGAAATAACCATGTTTAGGCGTAGATTTAGCTTAATTTTGATGTTTTCATTGATAACAAGCTACTTTCACTGCGAAACGCGTTATTTCGATGAATTTCACCGTTTCATGCATGTTTCGTGAATTAACTTGATATAGGGAAGATTTAGCTTAATTTTGTTGTTTTAATGGATATCTAGGTACTTTCTCTGCGAAACACGTTAATTCGTTGAATTTCATCGTTTCATCAATGTTTCGTGGAATAACCATGTTTTAGCGAATATTGAGCTTAATTTTGATGTTGTCATAGATAACATGCTACTTTCACTGCGAAATACGTTATTTCGTTGAATTTCATCGTTTCATGAATGTTTCGTGAAATAACCATGATTTAACGGAGAATTAGCTTAATTTTGATTTTTTCATAGATATCTTGCTACTTTCACTGCGAAACACGTTATTTCGATGAATTTCATCGTTTCATGAATGTTTCGTGAAATAACCACGTTTTAGGGAAGATTTAGCTTAATCTTGATGTTTTCATAGATATCAAGCTACTTTCACTGCGAAACACGTTATTTCGACGAATTTCATCGTTTCATGAATGTTTCGTGAAATAACCATGATTTAGCGGAGATTTAGCTTAATTTTGATTTTTCATAGATATCTTGCTACTTTCACTGCGATACACGTTATTTCGTTGAATTTCATCGTATGATAAATGTTAAGTGAAATAAACATGATTCAGCGGAGATTTAGCTTAATTTTGAAGTTTACATAGATATTATGCTACTTTCACTGCGAAACACGATATTTCGCTGAATTTCATCGTATGATGAATGTTTCGTGAAATAAACATGATTCAGCGGAGATTTAGCGTGATTTTGATGATTTCACGGATATCTAGCTACTTTCACTGCGAAACACGATATTTCGCTGAATTTCATCGTATGATGAATGTTTCGTGAAATAAACATGATTCAGCGGAGATTTAGCGTAATTTTGATGTCTTCATGGATATCTAGCTACTTTCACTGCGAAACCCGTTATTTCGTTGAATTTCATCGTTTCATGAATGTTTCGTGAAATAACCATGTTTTAGCGAAGATTTAGCTTAATTTTGATGTTATAATGGATATCTAGCTACTTTCACTGCGAAACACGTTATTTCGTTGAATTTCATCGTTTCTTTAATGTTTTGTGAAATAACCGTGTTTGAGGAAGATTTAAGTTAATTTTGATGTTTTCATAGAAATCAAGTTACTTTCTCTGCGAAACACGTTATTACGATGAATTTCACCGTTTCATGAATGTTTCGTGGAATAACCATGATTAAGCGTAGATTTAGCTTCATTTTGACGTTTTAATAAATATCTAGCTACTTTCACTGCGAAACTCGTTATTTCGTTGAATTTCATCGTTACAAGAATGATACGTGAAATAACCATGTTTTAGCGAAGATTTAGCTTAATTTTGATGCTTTCATAGATATCTTGCTACTTTCACTGCGAAACACGTTATTTCGTAGAATTTCATCGTTTCATGAATGTTTCTTGGAATAACCATGTTTTAGCAAAGATTAAGCTTAATTTTGAAGTTTTCATAGTTAACATGCTACTTTCACTGCGAAAAACGTTATTTCGATGAATTTCATCGTTTCATGAATGTTTCGTGAAATAACCATGATTTATCGGAGATTTAGCATAATTTTGATTTTTTCATAGATATCTTGCTACTTTCATAGATATCTTGCTACTTTCACAGCGAAACACGTTATTTCGTTCAATTTCATTGTTTCATGAATGTTTCGTGAAATAACCATGTTTAGGCGAAGATTTAGCTAACTTTTGATGTTTTCATAGATATCAAGCTACTTTCACTGCAAAACACGTTATTTCGATGAATTTCACCGTTTCATGAATGTTTCGTGAAATAACCATGATTTAGCGAAGATTTAGCTTAATTTTGATGCTTTCATAGATATCTTGTTACTTTCATTGCGAAACACGTTATTTTGTTGAATTTCATCGTATGATAAATGTTTCGTGAAATAAACAGGATTCAGCGGAGATTTAGCGTAATTTTGATGTTGTCATAGATATTATGCTACCTTCACTGCGAAACACGATATTTCGCTGAATTTCATCGTATGATGAATGTTTCGTGAAATAACATGATTCAGCGGAGATTTAGCGTAATTTTGATGTTTTCATGGATATCTAGCTGCATTCAATGCGAAACTCGTTTTTTCGTAGAATTTCATCGTTTCATGAATGTTTCGTGAAATAACCATGTTTTAGCGAAGTTTTAGATCAATTTTGATGTTTTCATAGATATCAAGCTACTTTCACTGCGAAACACGTTATTTTGTTGAATTTCATCGTTTCATGAATGTTTCGTGAAATAACCATGATTTAGCGAAGATTTAGCCTAATTTTGATGTTTTCATGGATATCTAGCTACTTTCACTGCGAAACACGTGATTTCGATGAATTTCGCATTTCATGAATGTTTCGTGAAATTTCTATGATTTTGCGGAGATTTTGCTTAATTTTGATGTTTTCATAGATATCAAGCTACTTTCACTGCAAAACACGTTATTTCGATGAATTTCACCGTTTCATGAATGTTTCTTGAAACAACCATGTTTAGGCGAAGATTTAGCTTAATTTTGATGTTTTCATAGATATCAAGCTACTTTCACTGCGAAACACGTTATTTCGATGAATTTCACCGTTTCATGAATGTTTCGTGAAATAACCATGATTTAGCGAAGATTTAGCTTAATTTTGATGTTTTCATAGATATCTAGCTACTTTCACTGCGAAACACGTTATTCCGTTGAATTTCATCGTATGATAAATGTTTAGTGAAATAAACATGATTCAGCGGAGATTTAGCTTAATTTTGATGCTTTCATAGATATCAAGCTACTCTCACTGCGAAACACGTTATTTCGTTGAATTTCATCGTCTCATGAATGTTTCGTGAAATAACCATGATTTAGCGAAGATTTAGCTTAATTTTGATGTTTTCATGTATATCTAGCTACTTTCACTGCGAAACACGTTATTTCGTTGAATTTCATTGTTCCATGAATGTTTCGTGAAATAACCATGTTTTAGCGAAGATTTAGCTTCAGTTTGAAGTTTTCATAGAAATCAAGCTACTTTCACTGCGAAACATGTTATTTCGTTGAAATTCATCGTTTCATGAATGTTTCGTGAAATAACCATGATTTAGCGAAGATTAAGCTTAATTTTGATATTTTAATGTATATCTAGCTACTTTCACTGCGAAACACGTTATTTCGTTGCATTTCATTGTTTCATGTATGTTTCGTGAAATAACCATGTTTTAACAAAGATTTAGCTTAATTTTGATGTTTTCATTGAAATCAAGCTACTTTCACTGCGAAACACGTTATTTCGATGAATTTCACCGTTTCATGAATGTTTTGTGAAATAACCGTGATTTAGCGATGATTTAGCTTAATTTTGATGTTTTCATAGATATCTTGCTACTTTCACTGCGAAACACGTTATTTCGTTCAATTTCATTGTTTCATAAATGTTTCGTGAAATAACCAAGTTTAGGCGTAGATTTAGCTTAATTTTGATGTTTTCATAGATAACAAGCTACTTTCACTGCGAAACACGTTTTTTCGATGAATTTCACCGTTTCATGCATGTTTCGTGAATTAACCATGATTTAGCGAAGATTTAGCTTAATTTCAATGTATTCATAGATATCAAGCTACTTTCACTGCGAAACACGTTATTTCGTTCAATTTCATTGTTTCATAAATGTTTCGTGAAATAACCAAGTTTAGGCGTAGATTTAGCTTAATTTTGATGTTTTCATTGATAACAAGCTACTTTCACTGCGAAACGCGTTATTTCGATGAATTTCACCGTTTCATGCATGTTTCGTGAATTAACCATGATATAGGGAAGATTTAGCTTAATTTTGTTGTTTTAATGGATATCTAGGTACTTTCTCTGCGAAACACGTTAATTCGTTGAATTTCATCGTTTCATCAATGTTTCGTGGAATAACCATGTTTTAGCGAATATTGAGCTTAATTTTGATGTTGTCATAGATAACATGCTACTTTCACTGCGAAATACGTTATTTCGTTGAATTTCATCGTTTCATGAATGTTTCGTGAAATAACCATGATTTAGCGAAGATTTAGCTTAATTTTGATGTTTACATAGATATTATGCTACTTTCACTGCGAAACACGATATTTCGCTGAATTTCATCGTATGATGAATGTTTCGTGAAATAAACATGATTCAGCGGAGATTTAGCGTAATTTTGATGATTTCATGGATATCTAGCTACTTTCACTGCGAAACTCGTTATTTCGTTGAATTTCATCGTTTCATGAATGTTTCGTGAAATAACCATGTTTTAGCGAAGATTTAGCTTAATTTTGATGCTTTCATAGATATCTTGCTACTTTCACTGCGAAACACGTTATTTCGATGAATTTCATCGTTTCATGAATGTTTCGTGAAATAACCATGATTTAGCGAAGATTTAGCATAATTTTGATGTTTTCGTAGATATCAAGCTACTTTCACTGCGAAACACGTTATTTCGATGAATTTCATGGTTTCATGAATGTTTCGTGAAATAACCATGATTTAGCGAAGATCTAGCTTAATTTTGATGTTTTCATGGATATCTAGCTACTTTCACTGCGAAACACGTTATTTCGTTGAATTTCATCGTTTCATGAATGTTTCGTGAAATAACCATGATTTAGCAAAGATTTAGCTTAATTTTGATGTTTTAATGGATATCTAGCTACTTTCACTGCGAAACACGTTATTTCGTTGAATTTCATTGTTTCATGAATGTTTCGTGAAATAACCATGTTTTAGCGAAGATTTAGCTTAATTTTGAAGTTTTCATAGAAATCAAGCTAATTTCATTGCGAAATATGTTATTTCGTTGAATTTCATCGTTTCATGAATGTTTCGTGAAATAACCATGATGTAGCGAAAATTAAGCTTAATTTTGATATGTATATCTAGCTACTTTCACTGCGAAACACGTTATTTCGTTGAATTTCATTGATTCATGAATGTTTCGTGAAATAACCATGTTTTAACAAAGATTTAGCATAATTTTGATGTTTTCATAGAAATCAAGCTACTTTCACTGCGAAACACGTTATTTCGATGAATTTCACCGTTTCATGAATGTTTCGTGAAATAACCGTGATTTAGCGAAGATTTAGCTTAATTTTGATGTTTTCATAGATATCTTGCTACTTTCACTGCGAAACACGTAATTTCGTTCAATTTCATTGTTTCATAAATGTTTCGTGAAATAACCATGTTTAGGCGTAGATTTAGCTTAATTTTGATGTGTTCATAGATATCAAGCTACTTTCACTGCGAAACACGTTATTTCGATGAATTTCACCGTTTCATGAATGTTTCGTGGAATAACCATGATTTAGCGAAGATTTAGCTTAATTTCTATGTTTTCATAGATATCAAGCTACTTTCACTGCGAAACACGTTATTTCGCTGAATTTCATCGTTTCATGAATGTTTCGTGAAATAACAATGATTTAGCGAAGATTTAGCTTAATTTTGATGTTTTCATAGATATCAAGCTACTTTCACTGCGAAACACGTTATTTCGATGAATTTCACCGTATCATGAATGTTTCGTGAAATAACCATGATTTAGCGAAGATTTAGCTTAATTTTGATGCTGTCATAGATATCTTGTTACTTTCATTGCGAAACACGTTATTTCGCTGAATTTCATCGTATGATGAATGTTTCGTGAAATAAACATGATTCAGCGGAGATTTAGCGTAATTTTGATGTTTTCATAGATATCTTGCTACTTTCACTGCGAAACACGTTATTTCGTGGAATTTCATCGTTTCATGAATGTTTCGTGAAATAACCCTGTTTTAGCGAAGATATAGCTTAATTTTGATGTATTCATAGATATCAAGCTGCATTCACTGCGAAACACGTTATTTCGATGAATTTCACCGTTTCATGAATGTTTCGTGAAATAACCATGATTTAGCGAAGATTTAGCTTAATTTTGATCCTTTCATAGATATCTTGTTACTTTCATTGCGAAACACGTTATTTCGTTGAATTTCATCGTATGATTAATGTTTCGTGAAGTAAACATGATTTAGCGGAGATTTAGCGTAATTTTGATGTTTTCATAGATATTATGCTACTTTCACTGCGAAACACGATATTTCGCTGAATTTCATCGTATGATGAATGTTTCGTGTAATAAACATGATTCAGCGGAGATTTAGCGTAATTTTGATGTTTTCATGGATATCTAGCTACTTTCACTGCGAAACTCGTTATTTCGTAGAATTTCATCGTTTCAATAATGTTTCGTGAAATAACCATATTTTAGTGAAGTTTTAGATTAATTTTGATGTTTTCCAAGATATCAAGCTACTTTCACTGCGAAACACGTTATTTTGTTGAATTTCATCGTTTCATGAATGTTTCGTGATATAACCATGATTTAGCGAAGATTTAGCCTAATTTTGATGTTTTCATGGATATCTAGCTACTTTCACTGCGAAACGCGTTATTTCGTTGAATTTCATCGTTTCATGAATGTTTCGTGAAATAACCGTGATTTTGCGGAGATTTAGCTTTATTTTGATGTTTTCATAGATATCTTGCTACTTTCACTGCGAAACACGTTATTTCGTTGAATTTCATCGTTTCATGAATGTTTCGTGAAATAACCATGTTTTAGCGAAGATTTAGCTTAATTTTGATGTATTCATAGATATCAAGCTACTTTCACTGCGAATCACGTTATTTCGTTGAATTTCATCGTTTCATGAATGTTTCGTGAGATAACCATGTTTTAGCGAAGATTTAGCTTAATTTTGATGCTTTCATAGATATCTTGCTACTTTCACTGCGAAACACGTTATTTCGATGAATTTCATCGTTTCAAGAGTGTTTCGTGAAATAACCATGATTTAGCAAAGATTTAGCTTAATTTTGATGTTTTAATGGATATCTAGCTACTTTCACTGCGAAACACGTTATTTCGTTGAATTTCATTGTTCCATGAATGTTTCGTGAAATAACCATGTTTTAGCGAAGATTTAGCTTCAGTTTGAAGTTTTCATAGAAATCAAGCTACTTTCACTGCGAAACATGTTATTTCGTTGAAATTCATCGTTTCATGAATGTTTCGTGAAATAACCATGATTTAGCGAAGATTAAGCTTAATTTTGATATTTTAATGTATATCTAGCTACTTTCACTGCGAAACACGTTATTTCGTTGCATTTCATTGTTTCATGTATGTTTCGTGAAATAACCATGTTTTAACAAAGATTTAGCTTAATTTTGATGTTTTCATAGAAATCAAGCTACTTTCACTGCGAAACACGTTATTTCGATGAATTTCACCGTTTCATGAATGTTTTCTGAAATAACCGTGATTTAGCGATGATTTAGCTTAATTTTGATGTTTTCATATATATCTTGCTACTTTCACTGCGAAACACGTTATTTCGTTCAATTTCATTGTTTCATAAATGTTTCGTGAAATAACCAAGTTTAGGCGTAGATTTAGCTTAATTTTGATGTTTTCATAGATAACAAGCTACTTTCACTGCGAAACACGTTTTTTCGATGAATTTCACCGTTTCATGCATGTTTCGTGAATTAACCATGATTTAGCGAAGATTTAGCTTAATTTCAATGTATTCATAGATATCAAGCTACTTTCACTGCGAAACACGTTATTTCGTTCAATTTCATTGTTTCATAAATGTTTCGTGAAATAACCATGTTTAGGCGTAGATTTAGCTTAATTTTGATGTTTTCATTGATAACAAGCTACTTTCACTGCGAAACGCGTTATTTCGATGAATTTCACCGTTTCATGCATGTTTCGTGAATTAACTTGATATAGGGAAGATTTAGCTTAATTTTGTTGTTTTAATGGATATCTAGGTACTTTCTCTGCGAAACACGTTAATTCGTTGAATTTCATCGTTTCATCAATGTTTCGTGGAATAACCATGTTTTAGAGAATATTGAGCTTAATTTTGATGTTGTCATAGATAACATGCTACTTTCACTGCGAAATACGTTATTTCGTTGAATTTCATCGTTTCATGAATGTTTCGTGAAATAACCATGATTTAACGGAGATTTAGCTTAATTTTGATTTTTTCATAGATATCTTGCTACTTTCACTGCGAAACACGTTATTTCGATGAATTTCATCGTTTCATGAATGTTTCGTGAAATAACCACGTTTTAGGGAAGATTTAGCTTAATCTTGATGTTTTCATAGATATCAAGCTACTTTCACTGCGAAACACGTTATTTCGACGAATTTCATCGTTTCATGAATGTTTCGTGAAATAACCATGATTTAACGGAGATTTAGCTTAATTTTGATTTTTTCATAGATATCTTGCTACTTTCACTGCGAAACACGTTATTTCGATGAATTTCATCGTTTCATGAATGTTTCGTGAAATAACCACGTTTTAGGGAAGATTTAGCTTAATCTTGATGTTTTCATAGATATCAAGCTACTTTCACTGCGAAACACGTTATTTCGACGAATTTCATCGTTTCATGAATGTTTCGTGAAATAACCATGATTTATAGGAGATTTAGCTTAATTTTGATTTTTCATAGATATCTTGCTACTTTCACTGCGATACACGTTATTTCGTTGAATTTCATCGTATGATAAATGTTAAGTGAAATAAACATGATTCAGCGGAGATTTAGCTTAATTTTGATGTTTACATAGATATTATGCTACTTTCACTGCGAAACACGATATTTCGCTGAATTTCATCGTTTCATGAATGTTACGTGAAATAACCATGTTTTAGCGAAGATTTAGATTAATTTTGATGTTTTCATATGTATCAAACTACTTTCACTGCGAAAAACGTTATTTCGTTGAATTTCATCGTTTCATGAATGTTTCGTGAAATAACCATGATTTAGCGGAGATTTAGCTTAATTTTGAATGTTTCATAGATATTATGCCACTTACACTGCTAAACACGTGATTTCGATGAATTTCGCATTTCATGAATGTTTCGAAAAATAACCATGATTTTGCGGAGATTTAGCTTAATTTTGTTGTTTACATAGATATCTTGCTACTTTCACTGCGAAGCACGTAATTTCGTTCAATTTCATCGTTTCATGAATGTTTCGTGAAATAACAATGTTTTAGTGAAGATTTAGCTTAATTTCGATGTATTCATAGATATCAAGCTACTTTCACTGCGAAACACGTTAATTCGATGAATTTCACCGTTTCATGAATGTTTCGTCAAATAACCATGATTTAGCGGAGATTTAGCTTAATTTTGATGTTTTCATAGATATCTTGCTACTTTCACTGCTAAACACGTTATTTCGTTGAATTTCATCGTATGATAAATGTTTCGTGAAATAAACATGATTCAGCGGAGCTTTAGCGTAATTTTGATGTTTTCATAGATATGAAGCTACTTTCACTGCGAAATACGTTATTTCGATGAATTTCATCGTTTCATCAATGTTTCGTGAAACAACCATGATTTAGCGAAGCTTTAGCTTAATTTTGATACTTTCATAGATATCTTGTTACTTTCACTGCGAAACACGGTATTTCGTTGAATTTCATCGTTTCGTGAATGTTTCGTGGAATAACAATGTTTTAGCGAATATTATGCTTAATTTTGATGTTGTCATATATAGCATGCTACTTTCACTGCGAAATACGTTATTTCGATGAATTTCACCGTTTCGTGAATGTTTCGTGAAACAACCATGATTATGCGAAGATTTAGCTTAATTTTGTTGTTTTCATAGATATCGTGCTACTCTCACTGCGAAGCACGTTATTTCGTTCAATTTCATCGTTTCATGAATGTTTCGTGAAATAACCATGTTTTAGCGAAGATTTAGCTTAATTTTGATGCTTCCATAGATATCTTGTTACTTTCACTGCGAAACACGTTATTTCGTTGAATTTCATCGTTTCTAGAATGTTTCGTGAAATAACCATGATTTAGCGAAGATTTAGCTTAATTTTGATGTTTTCATAGATATCAAGCTACTTTCACTGCGAAACACGTTATTTCGATGTGTTTCACCGTTTCATGAATGTTTCGTGAAATAACCATGATTTAGCGAAGATTTAGCTTAATTTTGATGTTTTAATGAATATCTAGCAACTTTCACTGCGAAATACGTTATTTCGTTGAATTTCATCGTTTCATGAATGTTTCGTGAAATAACCATGATTTATCGGAGATTTAGCTTAATTTTGATTTTTTCATAGATATCTTGCTACTTTCACTGCGAAACACGTTATTTCGTTGAATTACATCGTTTTTTCGTAAATAACCATGATTTAGCGAAGATATAGCTTAATTTTGATGTATTCATAGATATCAAGCTACTTTCACTGCGAAACACGTTATTTCGTTGAATTTCATCGTATGATAAATGTTTCGTGAAATAAACATGATGCAGCGGAGATTTAGCGTAATTCTGATGTTTTCATAGATATTATGCTACTTTCAATGCGAAACACGATATTTCGTTGAATTACATCGTTTCATGAATGTAACGTGAAATAACCATGTTTTAGTGAAGATTTAGCTTAATTTCGATGTTTTCATAGATATCAAGCTACTTTCACTGCGAAACACGTTAATTCGTTGAATTTCACCGTTTCATGAATGTTTCGTCAAATAACCATGATTTAGCGGAGATTTAGCTTAATTTTGATGTTTTCATAGATATCTTGCTACTTTCACTGCTAAACACGTTATTTCGTTGAATTTCATCGTATGATAAATGTTTCGTGAAATAAACATGATTCAGCGGAGCTTTAGCGTAATTTTGATGTTTTCATAGATATCAAGCTACTTTCACTGCGAAATACGTTATTTCGATGAATTTCATCGTTTCATCAATGTTTCGTGAAACAACCATGATTTAGCGAAGCTTTAGCTTAATTTTGATGCTTTCATAGATATCTTGTTACTTTCACTGCGAAACACGGTATTTCGTTGAATTTCATCGTTTCGTGAATGTTTCGTGGAATAACAATGTTTTAGCGAATATTATGCTTAATTTTGATGTTGTCATATATAGCATGCTACTTTCACTGCGAAATACGTTATTTCGATGAATTTCACCGTTTCGTGAATGTTTCGTGAAACAACCATGATTATGCGAAGATTTAGCTTAATTTTGAAGTTTTAATCAGTATCTAGCTACTTTCACTGCGAAACACGTTATTTCGTTGAATTTCATTGTTTCATGAATGTTTCGTGAAATAACCATGATTTATCGCAGATTTAGCTTTATTTTGTTGTTTTCATAGATATCTTGCTACTTTCAATGCGAAACACGTTATTTCGTTGAATTTCATTGTTTCATTAATGTTTCGTGAAATAACCATGTTTTAGCGGTGATTTAGATTAATTTTGATGTTTTCATAGGTATCAAACTACTATATCTGCGAAAAACGTTATTTCGATGAATTTCATCTTTTCATGAATGTTTCGTGAAATAACCATTATTTAGCGGGGATTTAGCTTAATTTTGAAGTTTTCATAGATATTACACCACTTACACTGCTAAACACGTGATTTCGATGTATTTCACCGTTTCGTGAATGTTTCGTGAAATAACCATGATTATGCGAAGATTTAGCTTAATTTTGAAGTTTTAATCAGTATCTAGCTACTTTCACTGCGAAACACGTTATTTCGTTGAATTTCATTGTATCATGATTGTTTCGTGAAATAACCATGTTTTAGCGAAGATTTAGCTTAATTTTGATGCTTTCATAGATATCTTGTTACTTTCACTGCGAAACACGTTATTTCGTTGAATTTCATCGTTTCATGAATGTTTCGTGAAATAACCATGATTTAGCCGAGATTTAGCTTCATTTTGATGTTTTTAAAGATATCTAGCTACTTTCACTGCGAAACACGTTATTACGTTGAATTTCATTGATTCATGAATGTTTCGTGAAATAACCATGTTTTAGCGAAGATTTAGCTTAATTTTGATGTTTTCACAGATATCAAGCTACTTTCACTGCGAAACACGTTATTTCAATGTGTTTCACCGTTTCATGAATGTTTCGTGAAATAACCAAGATTTAGCGAAGATTTAGCTTAATTTTGAAGTTTTAATGAATATCTAGCTACTTTCACTGCGAAATACGTTATTTCGTTGAATTTCATCGTTTCATGAATGTTTCGTGAAATAACCATGATTTAGCGGAGATTTAGCTTAATTTTGATGTTTTCATAGATATCTTGCTACTCTGACTGCGAAGCACGTTATTTCGTTCAATTTCATCGTTTCATGAATGTTTCGTGAAATAACCATGTTTTAGCGAAGATTTAGCTTAATTTTGATGCTTCCATAGATATCTTGTTACTTTCACTGCGAAACACGTTATTTCGTTGAATTTCATCGTTTCTAGAATGTTTCGTGAAATAACCATGATTTAGCGAAGATTTAGCTTAATTTTGATGTTTTCGTAGATATCAAGCTACTTTCACTGCGAAACACGTTATTTCGATGTGTTTCACCGTTTCATGAATGTTTCGTAAATAACCATGATTTAGCGAAGATATAGCTTAATTTTGATGTATTCATAGATATCAAGCTACTTTCACTGCGAAACACGTTATTTCGTTGAATTTCATCGTATGATAAATGTTTCGTGAAATAAACATGATGCAGCGGAGATTTAGCGTAATTCTGATGTTTTCATAGATATTATGCTACTTTCAATGCGAAACACGATATTTCGTTGAATTACATCGTTTCATGAATGTTACGTGAAATAACCATGTTTTAGCGAAGATTTAGATTAATTTTGATGTTTTCATATGTATCAAACTACTTTCACTGCGAAAAACGTTATTTCGTTGAATTTCATCGTTTCATGAATGTTTCGTGAAATAACCATGATTTAGCGGAGATTTAGCTTAATTTTGATTGTTTCATAGATATTATGCCACTTACACTGCTAAACACGTGATTTCGATGAATTTCGCATTTCATGAATGTTTCGAAAAATAACCATGATTTTGCGGAGATTTAGTTTAATTTTGTTGTTTACATAGATATCTTGCTACTTTCACTGCGAAGCACGTAATTTCGTTCAATTTCATCGTTTCATGAATGTTTCGTGAAATAACCATGTTTTAGTGAAGATTTAGCTTAATTTCGATGTATTCATAGATATCAAGCTACTTTCACTGCGAAACACGTTAATTCGATGAATTTCACCGTTTCATGAATGTTTCGTCAAATAACCATGATTTAGCGGAGATTTAGCTTAATTTTGATGTTTTCATAGATATCTTGCTACTTTCACTGCTAAACACGTTATTTCGTTGAATTTCATCGTATGATAAATGTTTCGTGAAATAAACATGATTCAGCGGAGCTTTAGCGTAATTTTGATGTTTTCATAGATATCAAGCTACTTTCACTGCGAAATACGTTATTTCGATGAATTTCATCGTTTCATCAATGTTTCGTGAAACAACCATGATTTAGCGAAGCTTTAGCTTAATTTTGATGCTTTCATAGATATCTTGTTACTTTCACTGCGAAACACGTTATTTCGTTGAATTTCATCGTTTCATGAATGTTTCGTGAAATAACCATGATTCAGCGAAGATTTAGCTTAATTTTTATTCTTTCATAGATATCTTGTTACTTTCACTGCGAAACACGGTATTTCGTTGAATTTCATTGTTTCGTGAATGTTTCGTGGAATAACAATGTTTTAGCGAATATTATGCTTAATTTTGATGTTGTCATATATAGCATGCTACTTTCACTGCGAAATACGTTATTTCGATGAATTTCACCGTTTCGTGAATGTTTCGTGAAACAACCATGATTATGCGAAGATTTAGCTTAATTTTGAAGTTTTAATCAGTATCTAGCTACTTTCACTGCGAAACACGTTATTTCGTTGAATTTCATTGTTTCATGAATGTTTCGTGAAATAACCATGATTTATCGCAGATTTAGCTTTATTTTGTTGTTATCATAGATATCTTGCTACTTTCAATGCGAAACACGTTATTTCGTTGAATTTCATTGTTTCATTAATGTTTCGTGAAATAACCATGTTTTAGCGGTGATTTAGATTAATTTTGATGTTTTCATAGGTATCAAACTACTATCTCTGCGAAAAACGTTATTTCGATGAATTTCATCTTTTCATGAATGTTTCGTGAAATAACCATTATTTAGCGGGGATTTAGCTTAATTTTGAAGTTTTCATAGATATTACACCACTTACACTGCTAAACACGTGATTTCGATGTATTTCACCGTTTCGTGAATGTTTCGTGAAATAACCATGATTATGCGAAGATTTAGCTTAATTTTGAAGTTTTAATCAGTATCTAGCTACTTTCACTGCGAAACACGTTATTTCGTTGAATTTCATTGTATCATGAATGTTTCGTGAAATAACCATGTTTTAGCGAAGATTTAGCTTAATTTTGATGCTTTCATAGATATCTTGTTACTTTCACTGCGAAACACGTTATTTCGTTGAATTTCATCGTTTCATGAATGTTTCGTGAAATAACCATGATTTAGCGGAGATTTAGCTTCATTTTGATGTTTTTAAAGATATCTAGCTACTTTCACTGCGAAACACGTTATTACGTTGAATTTCATTGTTTCATGAATGTTTCGTGAAATAACCATGTTTTAGCGAAGATTTAGCTTAATTTTGATGTTTTCACAGATATCAAGCTACTTTCACTGCGAAACACGTTATTTCAATGTGTTTCACCGTTTCATGAATGTTTCGTGAAATAACCAAGATTTAGCGAAGATTTAGCTTAATTTTGAAGTTTTAATGAATATCTAGCTACTTCCACTGCGAAATACGTTATTTCGTTGAATATCATCGTTTCATGAATGTTTCGTGAAATAACCATGATTTAGCGGAGATTTTGCTTAATTTTGATGTTTTCATAGATATCTTGCTACTTTAACTGCTAAACACGTTATTTCGTTGAATTTCATCGTATGATTAATGTTTCGTGAAATAAACATGATTCAGCGGAGATTTAGCGTAATTTTGATGTTTTCATAGAAATTATGCTACTTTCACTGCGAAACACGATATTCCGCTGAATTTCATCGTATGATGAATGTTTCGTGAAATAAATATCATTCAGCGGAGATTTAGCGTAATTTTGATGTTTTCATAGATATCAAGCTACTTTCACTGCGAAATACGTTATTTCGATGAATTTCATCGTTTCATCAATGTTTCGTGAAATAACCATGATTTAGCGAAGATTTAGCTTAATTTTGATGCTTTCATAGATATCTTGTTACTTTCACTGCGAAACACGTTATTTCGTTGAATTTCATCGTTTCATGAATGTTTCTTGAAATAACAATGATTTAGCGAAGATTTAGCTTAATTTTGATGCTTTCATAGATATCATGTTACTTTCACTGCGAAACACGATATTTCGTTGAATTTCATCGTTTCATGAATGTTTCGTGGAATAACAATGTTTTAGCGAATATTATGCTTAATTTTGATGTTGTCATAGATAGCATGCTACTTTCACTGCGAAATACATTATTTCGTTGAATTTCATTGTTTCATGAATGTTACGTGAAAAAATAATGTTTCTGCGAAGATTTAGCTTAATTTTGATGTTTTCATAGAAATCAAGTTACTTTCACTGCGAAACACGTT
This sequence comes from Tetragonula carbonaria, assembly GCA_032399595.1. Taxonomy (NCBI): domain Eukaryota; kingdom Metazoa; phylum Arthropoda; class Insecta; order Hymenoptera; family Apidae; genus Tetragonula; species Tetragonula carbonaria. Next base: position 20,163 of record JAUCRC010000075.1, read on the forward strand.
ATTTCGATCAATTTCACGGTTTCGTGAATGTTTCGTGAAATAACCATGATTAAGCGAAGATTTAGCTTAATTTTGAAGTTTTAATCAATATCTAGCTACTTTCACTGCGAAACACGTTATTTCGTTGAATTTCATTGTTTCATGAATGTTTCGTGAAATAACCATGTTTTAGCGAAGATTTAGCTTAATTTTGATGTTTTCATAGATATCAAGCTACTTTCACTGCGAAACACGTTATTTCGTTGAATTTCATCGTTTCATGAATGTTTCGTGAAATAACCATGATTTAGCGAAGATTTAGCTTAATTTTGATGCTTTCATAGATATCTTGTTACTTTCACTGCGAAACACGTTATTTCGTTGAATTTCATCGTTTCATGAATGTTTCGTGGAATAACAATGTTTTAGCGAATATTATGCTTTATTTTGATGTTGTCATAGATAGCATGCTACTTTCACTGCGAAATACGTTATTTCGTTGAATTTCATCGTTTCATGAATGTTTCGTGAAATAACCATGATTTAGCGAAGATTTAGCTTAATTTTGATGTTTTCATAGATATTATGCCACTTACACTGCTAAACACGTGATTTCGATGAATTTCGCATTTCATGAATGTTTCGTGAAATAACCATGATTTTGCGGAGATTTAGCTTAATTTGTTGTTTTCATAGATATCTTGCTACTTTCACTGCGAAACACGTAATTTTGTTGAATTTCATAGTTTCATGAATGTTTCGTGAAATAACCATGTTTTAGCGAAGATTTAGCTTAATTTTGTTGCTTTCATAGATATCTTGTTACTTTCACTGCGAAACACGTTATTTCGTTGAATTTCATCGTTTCATGAATGTTTCGTAAAATAAACAAGATTCAGCGGAGATTTAGCGTATTTTTGATGTTTTCATGGATATCTAGCTACTTTCACTGCGAAACTCGTTATTTCGTAGAATTTCATCGTTTCATGAATGTTTCGTGAAAGAACCATGTTTTAGCGAAGTTTTAGATTCATTTTGATGTTTTCATAGATATCAAGCTACTTTCACTGCGAAATACGTTATTTCGTTGAATTTCATCGTTTCATGAATGTTTCGTGAAATAACCATGATTTAGCGAAGATTTAGCTTAATTTTGATGTTTTCATAGATATCTTGTTACTTTCACTGCGAAACACGTTATTTCGTTGAATTTCATCGTTTCATGAATGTTTCGTAATATAAACAAGATTCAGCGGAGATTTAGCGTATTTTTGATGTTTTCATGGATATCTAGCTACTTTCACTGCGAAACTCGTTATTTCGTAGAATTTCATCGTTTCATGAATGTTTCGTGAAAGAACCATGTTTTAGCGAAGTTTTAGATTAATTTTGATGTTTTCATAGATATCAAGCTACTTTCACTGCGAAATACGTTATTTCGTTGAATTTCATCGTTTCATGAATGTTTCATGAAATAACCATGATTTAGCGAAGATTTAGCTTAATTTTGATGTTTTCATAGATATCTTGCTACTTTCACTGCGAAACACGTTATTTCGTTGAATTTCATCGTTTCATGAATGTTTCGTGAGATAACCATGATTTAGCGAAGATTTAGCTTAATTTTGATGCTTTCAGAGATATCTTGCTGGTTTCATTGCGAAACACTTTATTTCGATGAATTTCAGCGTTTCATGAATGTTTCGTGGCATAACCATGTTTTAGCGAAGATTAAGCTTAATTTTGATGTTTTCATAGATAACATGCTACTTTCACTGCGAAACACGTGATTTCGCATTTCATGAATGTTTCGAGAAATAACCATGATTTTGCGGAGATTTAGCTTAATTATGATGTTTTCATAGATATCTTGCTACTTTCACTGCGAAACACGTTATTTCGTTGAATTTCATCGTTTCATGAATGTTACGTGAAATAACCATGCTTTAGCGAAGATTTAGTTTAATATTGATGTTTTCATAGATATCAAGCTACTCTCACTGCGAAACACGTTATTACGATGAATTTCATCGTTTCATGAATGTTTCGTGAAATAGCCATGATTTAGCGAAAATTTAGCTTAATTTTGATGCTTTCAGGGATATCTTGCTGGTTTCATTGCGAAACACGTTATTTCGTTGAATTACATCGTTTCATGAATGTTTCGTGGAATAACCATGTTTTAGCGAAGATTAAGCTTAATTTTGATGTTTTCATAGATAACATGCTACTTTCACTGAGAAACACGTTATTTCGATGAGTTTCACCGTTTCATGAATGTTTCGTGAAATTACCATGATTTAGCGAAGATTTAGCTTAATTTTGATGTTTTAATGGATATCTAGCTACTTTCACTGCGAAACACGTTATTTCGTTGAATTTCATTGTTTCATGAATGTTTCGTGAAATAACCATGTTTTAGCGAAGATTTAGCTTAATTTTGATGTTTTCATAGATATCAAGCTACTTTCACTGCGAAACACGTTATTTCGATGAATTTCACCGTTTCATGAATGTTTCGTGAAATAACCATGATTTAGCGAAGATTTAGCTTAATTTTGATGTTTTAATGAATATCTAGCTACTTTCACTGCGAAATACGTTATTTCGTTGAATTTCATCGTTTCATGAATGTTTCGTGAAATAACCATGATTTAGCGGAGATTTAGCTTAATTTTGATGTTTTCATAGATATTATGCCACTTACACTGCTAAACACGTGATTTCGATGAATTTCGCATTTCATGAATGTTTCGTGAAATAACCATGATTTTGCGGAGATTTAGCTTAATTTTGTTGTTTTCATAGATATCTTGCTACTTTCACTGCGAAACACGTTATTTCGTTGAATTTCATCGTTTCATGAATGTTTCGTGAAATAACCATGTTTTAGCGAAGATTTAGCTTAATTTTGTTGCTTTCATAGATATCTTGTTACTTTTACTGCGAAACACGTTATTTCGTTGAATTTCATCGTTTCATGAATGTTTCGTAAAATAAACAAGATTCAGCGGAGATTTAGCGTATTTTTGATGTTTTCATGGATATCTAGCTACTTTCACTGCGAAACTCGTTATTTCGTAGAATTTCATCGTTTCATGAATGTTTCGTGAAAGAACCATGTTTTAGCGAAGTTTTAGATTAATTTTGATGTTTTCATAGATATCAAGCTACTTTCACTGCGAAATACGTTATTTCGTTGAATTTCATCGTTTCATGAATGTTTCGTGAAATAACCATGATTTAGCGAAGATTTTGCTTAATTTTGATGTTTTCATAGATATTATGCCACTTACACTGCTAAACACGTGATTTCGATGAATTTCGCATTTCATGAATGTTTCGAGAAATAACCATGATTTTGCGGAGATTTAGCTTAATTTGTTGTTTTCATAGATATCTTGCTACTTTCACTGCGAAACACGTAATTTTGTTGAATTTCATAGTTTCATGAATGTTTCCTGAAATAACCATGTTTTAGCGAAGATTTAGCTTAATTTTGTTGCTTTCATAGATATCTTGTTACTTTCACTGCGAAACACGTTATTTCTTTGAATTTCATCGTTTCATGAATGTTTCGTAAAATAAACAAGATTCAGCGGAGATTTAGCGTATTTTTGATGTTTTCATGGATATCTAGCTACTTTCACTGCGAAACTCGTTATTTCGTAGAATTTCATCGTTTCATGAATGTTTCGTGAAAGAACCATGTTTTAGCGAAGTTTTAGATTAATTTTGATGTTTTCATAGATATCAAGCTACTTTCACTGCGAATCACGTTATTTCGTTGAATTTCATCGTTTCATGAATGTTTCGTGAGATAACCATGATTTAGCGAAGATTTAGCTTAATTTTGATGCTTTCAGAGATATCTTGCTGGTTTCATTGCGAATCACTTTATTTCGATGAATTTCAGCGTTTCATGAATGTTTCGTGGCATAACCATGTTTTCGCGAAGATTAAGCTTAATTTTGATGTTTTCATAGATAACATGCTACTTTCACTGCGAAAAACGTCATTTCGATGAATTTCATCGTTTCATGAATGTTTCGTGAAATTACCATGATTTAGCGAAGATTTAGCTTAATTTTGATGTTTTAATGGATATCTAGCTACTTTCACTGCGAAACACGTTATTTCGTTGAATTACATTGTTTCATGAATGTTTCGTGAAATAACCATGTTTTAGCGAATATTTATTTAAATTTTGATGTTTTCATAGATATCAAGCTACTTTCACTGAGAAACACGTTATTTCGATGAGTTTCACCGTTTCATGAATGTTTCGTGAAATAACCATGATTTAGCGAAGTTTTAGATTAATTTTGATGTTTTCATAGATATCAAGCTACTTTCACTGCGAAACACGTTATTTTGTTGAATTTCACGTTTCTTGAATGTTTCGTGAAATAACCATGATTTAGCGAAGATTTAGCCTAATTGTGATGATTTCATGGATATCTAGCTACTTTCACTGCGAAACACGTGATTTCGACGAATTTCGCATTTCATGAATGTTTCGTGAAATAACCATGATTTTGCGGAGATTTAGCTTAATTTTGATGTTTTCATAGATATCTTGCTACTTTCACTGCGAAACACGTTATTTCGTTGAATTTCATCGTTTCATGAATGTTTCGTGAGATAACCATGATTTAGCGAAGATTTAGCTTAATTTTGATGCTTTCAGAGATATCTTGCTGGTTTCATTGCGAAACACTTTATTTCGATGAATTTCAGCATTTCATGAATGTTTCGTGAAATAACCTTGATTTAGCGAAGATTTAGCTTAATTTTTATGTTTTCATAGAAATCAAGCTGCTTTCACTGCGAAACACGTTATTTCGATGAATTTCACCGTTTCATGAATGTTTCGTGAAATAACCATGATTTAGCGAAGATTTAGCTTAATTTTGATATTTTAATGAATATCTAGCTAGTTTCACTGCGAAATACGTTATTTCGTTGAATTTCATCGTTTCATGAATGTTTCGTGAAATAACCATGATTTAGCGAGGATTTAGCTTAATTTTGATGTTTTCATAGATATCTTGCTACTTTCACTGCGAAACACGTTATTTCGTTGAATTTCATCGTTTCATGAATGTTTCGTGAGATAACCATGATTTAGCGAAGATTCAGCTTAATTTTGATGCTTTCAGAGATATCTTGCTGGTTTCATTGCGAAACACTTTATTACGATGAATTTCATCGTTTCATGAATGTTTCGTGGAATAACCATGTTTTAGCGAAGATTAAGCTTAATTTTGATGTTTTCATAGATAACATGCTACTTTCACTGCGAAAAACGTCATTTCGATGAATTTCTTCGTTTCATGAATGTTTCGTGAAATTACCATGATTTAGCGAAGATTTAGCTTAATTTTGATGTTGTAATGGATATCTAGCTACTTTCACTGCGAAACACGTTATTTCGTTGAATTTCGTTGTTTCATGAATGTTTCGTGAAATAACCATGTATTAGCGAAGATTTAGCTTAATTTTGATGTTTTCAGAGATATTAAGCTACTTTCACTGCGAAACACGTTATTTCGATGAATTTCACCGTTTCTGAATGTTTCGTGATATAACCATGATTTAGCGAAGATTTAGCTTAATTTCGATGTATTCATAGATATCAAGCTACTTTCACTGCGAAACACGTTATTTCGATGAATTTCACCGTTTCATGAATGTTTCGTGAAATAACCATGTTTTAGCGAAGATTTAGATTAATTTTGATGTTTTCATAGGTATCAAACTACTTTCACTGCGAAAAACGTTATTTCGTTGAATTTCATTGTTTCATGAATGTTTCGTGAAATAACCATGGTTTAGCGGAGATTTAGCTTCATTATGATATTTGCATAGATATTATGCCACTTACACTGCTAAACACGTGATTTCGATGAATTTCGCATTTCATGAATGTTTCGTGAAATAACCATGATTTTGCGGAGATTTAGCTTAATTTTTTTGTTTTCATAGATATCTTGCTACTTTCACTGCGAAACACGTAATTTCGTTGAATTTCATCGTTTCATGAATGTTTCGTGAAATAACCATGTTTTAGCGAAGATTTAGCTTAATTTTGTTGCTTTCATAGATATCTTGTTACTTTCACTGCGAAACACGTTATTTCGTTGAATTTCATCGTTTCATGAATGTTTCGTGAAATAACCATGTTTTAGCGAAGATTTAGCTTAATTTTGTTGCTTTCATAGATATCTTGTTACTTTCACTGCGAAACACGTTATTTCGTTGAATTTCATCGTTTCATGAATGTTTCGTAAAATAAACATGATTCAGCGGAGATTTAGCGTATATTTGATGTTTTCATGGATATCTAGCTACTTTCACTGCGAAACTCGTTATTTCGTAGAATTTCATCGTTTCATGAATGTTTCGTGAAACAACCATGTTTTAGCGAAGTTTTAGATTAATTTTGATGTTTTCATAGATATCAAGCTACTTTCACTGCGAAACACGTTAATTTGCTGAATTTCATCGTTTCATGAATGTTTCGTGAAATAACCATGATTTAGCGAAGATTTAGCCTAATTTTGATGTTTTCATGGATATCTAGCTACTTTCACTGCGGAACACGTGATTTCGACGAATTTCGCATTTCATGAATGTTTCGTGAAATAACCATGATTTTGCGGAGATTTAGCTTAATTTTGATGTTTTCATAGATATCTTGTTACTTTCACTGCGAAACACGTTATTTCGTTGAATTTCATCGTTTCATGAATGTTTCGTGAAATAACCATGATTTAGCGAAGATTTAGCTTAATTTTGATGCTTTCAGTGATATCTTGCTGGTTTCATTGCGAAATACTTTATTTCGATGAATTTCAGCATTTCATGAATGTTTCGTGAAATAACCTTGTTTTAGCGAAGATTTAGCTTAATTTTGATGTTTTCATAGAAATCAAGCTGCTTTCACTGCGAAACACGTTATTTCGGTGAATTTCACCGTTTCATGAAAGTTTCGTGAAATAACCATGATTTAGCGAAGATTTAGCTTAATTTTGATGTTTTAAAGAATATCTAGCTATTTCACTGCTAAACACGTTATTTCGTTGAATTACATCGTTTCATGAATGTTTCGTGAAATAACCATGATTCAGCGAAGATTTAGCTTAATTTTGATGCTTTCATAGATATCTTGTTACTTTCACTGCGAAACACGTTATTTCGTTGAATTTCATCGTTTCATGAATGTTTCCTGGAATAACCATGTTTTAGCGAAGATTTAGATTAATTTTGATGTTTTCATAGGTATCAAGCTACTTCCACTGCGAAACACGGTATTTCGATGAATTTCAGCGTTTCATGAATGTTTCGAGAAATAACCATGATTTAGCGTAGGTTTAGCTTAATTTTGATGTTTTCATAGATATCAAGCTACTTTCACTGAGAAACACGTTATTTCGATGTGTTTCACCGTTTCATGAATGTTTCGTGAAATAACCATGATTTAGCGAAGATTTAGCTTAATTTTGATGTTTTAATGAATATCTAGCTACTTTCACTGCGAAATACGTTATTTCGTCGAATTTCATCTTTTCATGAATGTTTCGTGAAATAACCATGATTTATCGGAGATTTAGCTTAATTTTGATTTCTTCATAGATATCTAGCTACATTCACTGCGAAACATGTTATTTCGTTGAATTACATTGTTTCATGAATGTTAATGTAAAAAACCATGTTTTAGCGAAGACCTTAGGTCAAATTTGATGTTTTCACAGGTATCAAACTACTTTCACTGCCGAAAAACGTTATTTCGTTGAATTACATCGTTCAATTAAATGTTAAAAAACCATGTTTTGCGGAAATTTTAGATTAATTTTGATGTTTTCATAGGTATCAAACTACTTTCACTGCGAAAAAAACGTTATTTCGTTGAATTTCACTGTTTCATGAATGTTTCGTGAAATAACCATGATTTAGCGGAGATTTAGCTTAACTTTGATGTTTTCATAGATATTATGCCACTTACACTGCTAAACACGTGATTTCGATGAATTTTGCATTTCATGAATGTTTCGTGAAATAACCATGATTTTGCGGAGATCAAGCTGGTTTTGTTTTCATAGATATCTTGCTACTTTCACTGCGAAACACGTAATTTCGTTGAATTTCATCGTTTCATGAATGTTTCGTGAAAAAACCATGTTTTAGCGAAGATTTAGCTTAATTTTGATGCTTTCATGGATATCTTGTTACTTTCACTGCGAAACACGTTATTTCGTTGAATTTCATCGTTTCATGAATGTTTCTTGGAATAACCATGTTCTAGCGAAGATTAAGCTTAATTTTGATGCTTTCATAGACATCTTGTTACTTTCACTGCGAAACACGTTATTTCGTTGAATTTCATCGTTTCATGAATGTTTCGTAAAATAAACATGATTCAGCGGAGATTTAGCGTATTTTTGATGTTTTCATGGATATCTAGCTACTTTCACTGCGAAACTCGTTATTTCGTAGAATTTCATCGTTTCATGAATGTTTCGTGAAAGAACCATGTTTTAGCGAAGTTTTAGATTAATTTTGATGTTTTCATAGATATCAAGCTACTTTCACTGCGAAACACGTTATTTTGTTGAATTTCATCGTTTCTTGAATGTTTCGTGAAATAACCATGATTTAGCGAAGATATAGCCTAATTGTGATGATTTCATGGATATCTAGCTACTTTCACTGCGGAACACGTGATTTCGACGAATTTCGCATTTCATGAATGTTTCGTGAAATAACCATGATTTTGCGGAGAATTAGCTTAATTTTGATGTTTTCATAGATATCTTGTTACTTTCACTGCGAAACACGTTATTTCGTTGAATTTCATCGTTTCATGAATGTTTCGTGAGATAACCATGATTTAGCGAAGATTTAGCTTAATTTTGATGCTTTCAGTGATATCTTGCTGGTTTCATTGCGAAATACTTTATTTCGATGAATTTCAGCATTTCATGAATGTTTCGTGAAATAACCTTGATTTAGCGAAGATTTAGCTTAATTTTGATGTTTTCATAGAAATCAAGCTGCTTTCACTGCGAAACACGTTATTTCGATGAATTTCACCGTTTCATGAATGTTTCGTGAAATAACCATGATTTAGCGAAGATTTAGCTTAATTTTGATGTTTTAATGAATATAAAGCTAGTTTCACTGCGAAATACGTTATTTCGTTGAATTTCATCGTTTCATGAATGTTTCGTGAAATAACCATGATTTAGCGAAGATTTAGCTTAATTTTGATGTTTTCATAGATATCTTGCTACTTTCACTGCGAAACACGTTATTTCGTTGAATTTCATCGTTTCATGAATGTTTCGTGAGATAACCATGATTTAGCGAAGATTCAGCTTAATTTTGATGCTTTCAGAGATATCTTGCTGGTTTCATTGCGAAACACTTTATTTCGATGAATTTCAGCGTTTCATGAATGTTTCGTGGCATAACCATGTTTTAGCGAAGATTTAGCTTAATTTTGATGTTTTCATAGATATCAAGCTACTTTCACTGAGAAACACGTTATTTCGATGAGTTTCACCGTTTCATGAATGTTTCGTGAAATAACCATGATTTAGCGAAGATTTAGCTTAATTTTGGTGTTTTAATGAATATCTAGCTACTTTCACTGCGAAATACGTTATTTCGTTGAATTTCATCGTTACATGAATGTTTCGTGAAATAACCATGATTTATCGGAGATTTAGCTTAATTTTGATTTTTTCATAGATATCTAGCTACATTCACTGCGAAACACGTTATTTCGTTGAATTACATCGTTTCATGAATGTTACGTGAAAAAACCATGTTTTAGCGAAAATTTAGATTAATTTTGATGTTTTCATAGGTATCAAACTACTTTCACTGCGAAAAACGTTATTTCGTTGAATTTCATCGTTTCATGAATGTTTCGTGAAATAACCATGATTTAGCGGAGATGTAGCTTAACTTTGATGTTTTCATAGATATTATGCCACTTACACTGCTAAACACGTGATTTCGATGAATTTCGCAATTCATGAATGTTTCGTGAAATAACCATGATTTTGCGGAGATTTAGCTTAATTTTTTTGTTTTCATAGATATCTTGCTACTTTCACTGCGAAACAAGTAATTTCGTTGAATTTCATCGTTTCATGAATGTTTCGTGAAATAACCATGTTTTAGCGAAGATTTAGCTTAATTTTGTTGCTTTCATAGATTTCTTGTTACTTTCACTGCGAAACACGTTATTTCGTTGAATTTCATCGTTTCATGAATGTTTCGTAAAATAAACATGATTCAGCGGAGATTTAGCGTATTTTTGATGTTTTCATGGATATCTAGCTACTTTCACTGCGAAACTCGTTATTTCGTAGAATTTCATCGTTTCATGAATGTTTCGTGAAAGAACCATGTTTTAGCGAAGTTTTAGATTAATTTTGATGTTTTCATAGATATCAAGCTACTTTCACTGCGAAACACGTTATTTTGTTGAATTTCATCGTTTCTTGAATATTTCGTGAAATAACCATGATTTAGCGAAGATTTAGCCTAATTGTGATGATTTCATGGATATCTAGCTACTTTCACTGCGAAACACGTGATTTCGACGAATTTCGCATTTCATGAATGTTTCGTGAAATAACCATGATTTTGCGGAGAATTAGCTTAATTTTGATGTTTTCATAGATATCTTGTTACTTTCACTACGAAACACGTTATTTCGTTGAATATCATCGTTTCATGAATGTTTCGTGAGATAACAATGATTTAGCGAAGATTTAGCTTAATTTTGATGCTTTCAGAGATAGCTTGCTGGTTTCATTGCGAAACACTTTATTTCGATGAATTTCAGCATTTCATGAATGTTTCGTGAAATAACCTTGTTTTAGCGAAGATTTAGCTTAATTTTGATGTTTTCATAGAAATCAAGCTGCTTTCACTGCGAAACACGTTATTTCGATGTATTTCACCGTTTCATGAATGTTTCGTGAAATAACCATGATTTAGCGAAGATTTAGCTTAATTTTGATGTTTTAATGACTATCTAGCTAGTTTCACTGCGAAATACGTTATTTCGTTGAATTTCATCGTTTCATGAACGTTTCGTGAAATAACCATGCAGCGAGATTCACTTAATTTTGACGTTTTCATAGATATCTTGCTACTTTCACTGCGAAACACGTTATTTCGTTGAATTTCATCGTTTCATGAATGTTTCGTGAGATAACCATGATTTAGCGAAGATTTAGCTTAATTTCGATGCTTTCAGAGATATCTTGCCGTTTTCATTGGCGAAACACTTTACTCCCATGAATTTCAGCGTTTCATGAATGTTTTGTGGCAAGTTGACGTTTAGCGAAGATTTAGCTTAACTTTGATGTTTTAATGAATATCTAGCTACTTTCACTGCGAAACGGGCTGATTTCGTTGAATTTCATCGTTACATGAATGTTTTGCGGAATAACCATGATTTATCGGAGATTTAGCTTAATTTTGATTTTTTCATAGATATCTAGCTACATTCACTGCGAAACACGTTATTTTGTTGAATTATATTGTTTCATGAATGTTACGTGAAAAAACCATGTTTTAGCGAAGATTTAGATTAATTTTGATGTTTTCATAGGTATCAAACTACTTTCACTGCGAAAAACGTTATTTCGTTGAATTTCATCGTTTCATGAATGTTTCGTGAAATAACCATGATTTAGCGGAGATTTAGGTTAACTTTGATGTTTTCATAGATATTATGCCACTTACACTGCTAAACACGTGATTTCGATGAATTTCGCATTTCATGAATGTTTCGTGAAATAACCATGATTTTGCGGAGATTTAGCTTAATTTTTTTGTTTTCATAGATATCTTGCTACTTTCACTGCGAAACACGTAATTTCGTTGAATTTCATCGTTTCATGAATGTTTCGTGAAATAACCATGTTTTAGCGAAGATTTAGCTTAATTTTGTTGCTTTCACAGATATCTTGTTACTTTCACTGCGAAACACGTTATTTCGTTGAATTTCATCGTTTCATGAATGTTTCGTGAAATAACCATGTTTTAGCGAAAATTTAGCTTAATTTTGTTGCTTTCATAGATATCTTGTTACTTTCACTGCGAAACACGTTATTTCGTTGAATTTCATCGTTTCGTGAATGTTTCGTAAAATAAACATGATTCAGCGGAGATTTAGCGTATTTTTGATGTTTTCATGGATATCTAGCTACTTTCACTGCGAAACTCGTTATTTCGTAGAATTTCATCGTTTCATGAATGTTTCGTGAAAGAACCATGTTTTAGCGAAGTTTTAGATTAATTTTGATGTTTTCATAGATATCAAGCTACTTTCACTGCGAAACACGTTATTTTGTTGAATTTCATCGTTTCTTGAATATTTCGTGAAATAACCATGATTTAGCGAAGATTTAGCCTAATTGTGATGATTTCATGGATATCTAGCTACTTTCACTGCGAAACACGAGATTTCGACGAATTTCGCATTTCATGAATGTTTCGTGAAATAACCATGATTTTGCGGAGAATTAGCTTAATTTTGATGTTTTCATAGATATCTTGTTACTTTCACTACGAAACACGTTATTTCGTTGAATATCATCCTTTCATGAATGTTTCGTGAGATAACAATGATTTAGCGAAGATTTAGCTTAATTTTGATGCTTTCAGAGATAGCTTTCTGGTTTCATTGCGAAACACTTTATTTCGATGAATTTCAGCATTTCATGAATGTTTCGTGAAATAACCTTGTTTTAGCGAAGATTTAGCTTAATTTTGATGTTTTCATAGAAATCAAGCTGCTTTCACTGCGAAACACGTTATTTCGATGAATTTCACCGTTTCATGAATGTTTCGTGAAATAACCATGATTTAGCGAAGATTTAGCTTAATTTTGATGTTTTAATGAATATCAAGCTAGTCACTGCGAAATACGTTATTTCGTTGAATTTCATCGTTTCATGAATGTTTCGTGAAATAACCATGATTTAGCGAAGATTTAGCTTAATTTTGATGTTTTCATAGATATCTTGCTACTTTCACTGCGAAACACGTTATTTCGTTGAATTTCATCGTTTCATGAATGTTTCGTGAGATAACCATGTTCTAGCGGAGATTTAGCTTAATTTTGATGCTTTCAGAGATATCTTGCTGGTTTCATTGCGAAACACTTTATTTCGATGAATTTCAGCGTTTCATGAATGTTTCGTGGCATAACCATGTTTTAGCGAAGATTAAGCTTAATTTTGATGTTTTCATAGATATCAAGCTACTTTCACTGAGAAACACGTTATTTCGATGTGTTTCACCGTTTCATGAATGTTTCGTGAAATAACCATGATTTAGCGAAGATTTAGCTTAATTTTGATGTTTTAATGAATATCTAGCTACTTTCACTGCGAAATACGTTATTTCGTTGAATTTCATCGTTACATGAATGTTTCGTGAAATAACCATGATTTATCGGAGATTTAGCTTAATTTTGATTTTTTCATAGATATCTAGCTACATTCACTGCGAAACACGTTATTTCGTTGAATTACATCGTTTCATGAATGTTACGTGAAAAAACCATGTTTTAGCGAAGATTTAGATTAATTTTGATGTTTTCATAGGTATCAAACTACTTTCACTGCGAAAAACGTTATTTCGTTGAATTTCATCGTTTCATGAATGTTTCGTGAAATAACCATGATTTATCGGAGATTTAGGTTAACTTTGATGTTTTCATAGATATTATGCCACTTACACTGCTAAACACGTGATTTCGATAAATTTCGCATTTCATGAATGTTTCGTGAAATAACCATGATTTTGCGGAGATTTAGCTTAATTTTTTTGTTTTCATAGATATCTTGCTACTTTCACTGCGAAACACGTAATTTCGTTGAATTTCATCGTTTCATGAATGTTTCGTGAAATAACCATGTTTTAGCGAAGATTTAGCTTAATTTTGTTGCTTTCACAGATATCTTTTTACTTTCACTGCGAAACACGTTATTTCGTTGAATTTCATCGTTTCATGAATGTTTCGTGAAATAACCATGTTTTAGCGAAGATTTAGCTTAATTTTGTTGCTTTCATAGATATCTTGTTACTTTCACTGCGAAACACGTTATTTCGTTGAATTTCATCGTTTCGTGAATGTTTCGTAAAATAAACATGATTCAGCGGAGATTTAGCGTATTTTTGAAGTTTTCATGGATATCTAGCTACTTTCACTGCGAAACTCGTTATTTCGTAGAATTTCATCGTTTCATGAATGTTTCGTGAAAGAACCATGTTTTAGCGAAGTTTTAGATTAATTTTGATGTTTTCATAGATATCAAGCTTCTTTCACTGCGAAACACGTTATTTTGTTGAATTTCATCGTTTCTTGAATGTTTCGTGAAATAACCATGATTTAGCGAAGATTTAGCCTAATTGTGATGATTTCATGGATATCTAGCTACTTTCACTGCGGAACACGTGATTTCGACGAATTTCGCATTTCATGAATGTTTCGTGAAATAACCATGATTTTGCGGAGAATTAGCTTAATTTTGATGTTTTCATAGATATCTTGTTACTTTCACTGCGAAATACGTTATTTCGTTGAATTTCATCGTTTCATGAATGTTTCGTGAGATAACCATGATTTAGCGAAGATTTAGCTTAATTTTGATGCTTTCAGAGATATCTTGCTGGTTTCATTGCGAAACACTTTATTTCGATGAATTTCAGCATTTCATGAATGTTTCGTGAAATAACCTTGTTTTAGCGAAGATTTAGCTTAATTTTTATGTTTTCATAGAAATCAAGCTGCTTTCACTGCGAAACACGTTATTTCGATGAATTTCACCGTTTCATGAATGTTTCGTGAAATAACCATGATTTAGCGAAGATTTAGCTTAATTTTGATGTTTTAATGACTATCTAGCTAGTTTCACTGCGAAATACGTTATTTCGTTGAATTTCATCGTTTCATGAATGTTTCGTGAAATAACCATGATTTAGCGAAGATTTAGCTTAATTTTGATGTTTTCATAGATATCTTGCTACTTTGACTGCGAAACACGTTATTTCGTTGAATTTCATCGTTTCATGAATGTTTCGTGAGATAACCATGATTTAGCGAAGATTTAGCTTAATTTTGATGCTTTCAGAGATATCTTGCTGGATTCATTGCGAAACACTTTATTTCGATGAATTTCAGCGTTTCATGAATGTTTCGTGGCATAACCATGTTTTAGCGAAGATTAATCTTAATTTTGATGTTTTCATAGATATCAAGCTACTTTCACTGAGAAACACGTTATTTCGATGTGTTTCACCGTTTCATGAATGTTTCGTGAAATAACCATGATTTAGCGAAGATTTAGCTTAATTTTGGTGTTTTAATGAATATCTAGCTACTTTCACTGCGAAACTCGTTATTTCGTAGAATTTCATCGTTTCATGAATGTTTCGTGAAAGAACCATGTTTTAGCGAAGTTTTAGATTAATTTTGATGTTTTCATAGATATCAAGCTACTTTCACTGCGAAACACGTTATTTTGTTGAATTTCATCGTTTCTTGAATATTTCGTGAAATAACCATGATTTAGCGAAGATTTAGCCTAATTGTGATGATTTCATGGATATCTAGCTACTTTCACTGCGAAACACGAGATTTCGACGAATTTCGCATTTCATGAATGTTTCGTGAAATAACCATGATTTTGCGGAGAATTAGCTTAATTTTGATGTTTTCATAGATATCTTGTTACTTTCACTACGAAACACGTTATTTCGTTGAATTTCATCGTTTCATGAATGTTTCGTGAGATAACCATGATTTAGCGAAGATTTAGCTTAATTTTGATGCTTTCAGAGATAGCTTGCTGGTTTCATTGCGAAACACTTTATTTCGATGAATTTCAGCATTTCATGAATGTTTCGTGAAATAACCTTGTTTTAGCGAAGATTTAGCTTAATTTTGATGTTTTCATAGAAATCAAGCTGCTTTCACTGCGAAACACGTTATTTCGATGTATTTCACCGTTTCATGAATGTTTCGTGAAATAACCATGATTTAGCGAAGATTTAGCTTAATTTTGATGTTTTAATGACTATCTAGCTAGTTTCACTGCGAAATACGTTATTTCGTTGAATTTCATCGTTTCATGAATGTTTCGTGAAATAACCATGATTTAGCGAAGATTTAGCTTAATTTTGATGTTTTCATAGATATCTTGCTACTTTCACTGCGAAACACGTTATTTCGTTGAATTTCATCGTTTCATGAATGTTTCGTGAGATAACCATGATTTAGCGAAGATTTAGCTTAATTTTGATGCTTTCAGAGATATCTTGCTGGTTTCATTGCGAAACACTTTATTTCGATGAATTTCAGCGTTTCATGAATGTTTCGTGGCATAACCATGTTTTAGCGAAGATTAAGCTTAATTTTGATGTTTTCATAGATATCAAGCTACTTTCACTGAGAAACACGTTATTTCGATGTGTTTCACCGTTTCATGAATGTTTCGTGAAATAACCATGATTTAGCGAAGATTTAGCTTAATTTTGGTGTTTTAATGAATATCTAGCTACTTTCACTGCGAAATACGTTATTTCGTTGAATTTCATCGTTACATGAATGTTTCGTGAAATAACCATGATTTATCGGAGATTTAGCTTAATTTTGATTTTTTCATAGATATCTAGCTACATTCACTGCGAAACACGTTATTTCGTTGAATTACATCGTTTCATGAATGTTACGTGAAAAAACCATGTTTTAGCGAAGATTTAGATTAATTTTGATGTTTTCATAGGTATCAAACTACTTTCACTGCGAAAAACGTTATTTCGTTGAATTTCATCGTTTCATGAATGTTTCGTGAAATAACCATGATTTAGCGGAGATTTAGGTTAACTTTGATGTTTTCATAGATATTATGCCACTTACACTGCTAAACACGTGATTTCGATGAATTTCGCATTTCATGAATGTTTCGTGAAATAACCATGATTTAGCGAAGATTTAGCTTAATTTTGTTGCTTTCACAGATATCTTGTTACTTTCACTGCGAAACACGTTATTTCGTTGAATTTCATCGTTTCATGAATGTTTCGTGAAATAACCATGTTTTAGCGAAGATTTAGCTTAATTTTGTAGCTTTCATAGATATCTTGTTACTTTCACTGCGAAACACGTTATTTCGTTGAATTTCATCGTTTCATGAATGTTTCGTAAAATAAACATGATTCAGCGGAGATTTAGCGTATTTTTGATGTTTTCATGGATATCTAGCTACTTTCACTGCGAAACTCGTTATTTCGTAGAATTTCATCGTTTCATGAATGTTTCGTGAAAGAACCATGTTTTAGCGAAGTTTTAGATTAATTTTGATGTTTTCATAGATATCAAGCTACTTTCATTGCGAAACACGTTATTTTGTTGAATTTCATCGTTTCTTGAATGTTTCGTGAAATAACCATGATTTAGCGAAGATTTAGCCTAATTGTGATGATTTCATGGATATCTAGCTACTTTCACTGCGAAACACGTGATTTCGACGAATTTCGCATTTCATGAATGTTTCGTGAAATAACCATGATTTTGCGGAGAATTAGCTTAATTTTGATGTTTTCATGGATATCTAGCTACTTTCACTGCGAAACTCGTTATTTCGTAGAATTTCATCGTTTCATGAATGTTTCGTGAAAGAACCATGTTTTAGCGAAGTTTTAGATTAATTTTGATGTTTTCATAGATATCAAGCTACTTTCATTGCGAAACACGTTATTTTGTTGAATTTCATCGTTTCTTGAATGTTTCGTGAAATAACCATGATTTAGCGAAGATTTAGCCTAATTGTGATGATTTCATGGATATCTAGCTACTTTCACTGCGAAACACGTGATTTCGACGAATTTCGCATTTCATGAATGTTTCGTGAAATAACCATGATTTTGCGGAGAATTAGCTTAATTTTGATGTTTTCATAGATATCTTGTTACTTTCACTGCGAAACACGTTATTTCGTTGAATTTCATCGTTTCATGAATGTTTCGTGAAATAACCATGATTTAGCAAAGATTTAGCTTAATTTTGATGTTTTAATGGATATCTAGCGACTTTCATTGCGAAACACTTTATTTCGATGAATTTCAGCATTTCATGAATGTTTCGTGAAATAACCTTGTTTTAGCGAAGATTTAGCTTAATTTTGATGTTTTCATAGAAATCAAGCTGCTTTCACTGCGAAACACGTTATTTCGATGAATTTCACCGTTTCATGAATGTTTCGTGAAATAACCATGATTTAGCGAAGATTTAGCTTAATTTTGATGTTTTAATGAATATCTAGCTACTTTCACTGCGAAATACGTTATTTCGTTGAATTTCATCGTTTCATGAATGTTTCGTGAAATAACCATGATTTAGCGAAGATTTAGCTTAATTTTGATGTTTTCATAGATATCTTGCTACTTTCACTGCGAAACACGTTATTTCGTTGAATTTCATCGTTTCATGAATGTTTCGTGAGATAACCATGATTTAGCGAAGATTCAGCTTAATTTTGATGCTTTCAGAGATATCTTGCTGGTTTCATTGCGAAACACTTTATTTCGATGAATTTCAGCGTTTCATGAATGTTTCGTGGCATAACCATGTTTTAGCGAAGATTAAGCTTAATTTTGATGTTTTCATAGATAACATGCTACTTTCACTGCGAAAAACGTCATTTCGATGAATTTCATCGTTTCATGAATGTTTCGTGAAATTACCATGATTTAGCGAAAATTTAGCTTAATTTTGATGTTTTAATGGATATCTAGCTACTTTCACTGCGAAACACGTTATTTCGTTGAATTTCATTGTTTCATGAATGTTTCGTGAAATAACCATGTTTTAGCGAAGATTTATTTAAATTTTGATGTTTTCATAGATATCAAGCTACTTTCACTGAGAAACACGTTATTTCGATGAGTTTCACCGTTTCATGAATGTTTCGTGAAATAACCATGATTTAGCGAAGTCTTAGATTAATTTTGATGTTTTCATAGATATCAAGCTACTTTCACTGCGAAACACGTTATTTTGTTGAATTTCATCGTTTCTTGATTGTTTCGTGAAATAACCATGATTTAGCGAAGATTTAGCCTAATTGTGATGATTTCATGGATATCTAGCTACTTTCACTGCGAAACACGTGATTTCGACGAATTTCGCATTTCATGAATGTTTCGTGAAATAACCATGATTTTGCGGAGATTTAGCTTAATTTTGATGTTTTCATAGATATCTTGCTACTTTCACTGCGAAACACGTTATTTCGTTGAATTTCATCGTTTCATGAATGTTTCGTGAGATAACCATGATTTAGCGAAGATTTAGCTTAATTTTGATGCTTTCAGAGATATCTTGCTGGTTTCATTGCGAAACACTTTATTTCGATGAATTTCAGCATTTCATGAATGTTTCGTGAAATAACCATGTTTTAGCGAAGATTTAGCTTAATTTTGATGTTTTCATAGAAATCAAGCTGCTTTCACTGCGAAACACGTTATTTCGATGAATTTCACCGTTTCATGAATGTTTCGTGAAATAACCATGATTTAGCGAAGATTTAGCTTAATTTTGATGTTTTAATGAATATCTAGCTACTTTCACTGCGAAATACGTTATTTCGTTGAATTTCATCGTTTCATGAATGTTTCGTGAAATAACCATGATTTAGCGAAGATTTAGCTTAATTTTGATGTTTTCATAGATATCTTGCTACTTTCACTGCGAAACACGTTATTTCGTTGAATTTCATCGTTTCATGAATGTTTCGTGAGATAACCATGATTTAGCGAAGATTTAGCTTAATTTTGATGCTTTCAGAGATATCTTGCTGGTTTCATTGCGAAACACTTTATTTCGATGAATTTCAGCGTTTCATGAATGTTTCGTGGCATAACCATGTTTTAGCGAAGATTAAGCTTAATTTTGATGTTTTCATAGATAACATGCTACTTTCACTGCGAAAAACGTCATTTCGATGAATTTCATCGTTTCATGAATGTTTCGTGAAATTACCATGATTTAGCGAAGATTTAGCTTAATTTTGATGTTTTAATGGATATCTAGCTACTTTCACTGCGAAACACGTTATTTCGTTGAATTTCATTGTTTCATGAATGCTTCGTGAAATAACCATGTTTTAACGAAGATTTAGCTAAATTTTGATGTTTTCATAGATATCAAGCTACTTTCACTGAGAAACACGTTATATCGATGTGTTTCACCGTTTCATGAATGTTTCGTGAAATAACCATGATTTAGCGAAGATTTAGCTTAATTTTGATGTTTTAATGGATATCTAGCTACTTTCACTGCGAAACACGTTATTTCGTTGAATTTCATCGTTTCATGAATGTTTCGTGAAATAACCATGATTTAGCGAAGATTTAGCTTAATTTTGATGTTTTCATAGATATCAAGCTACTTTCACTGCGAAACACGTTATTTCGATGAATTTCACCGTTTCATGAATGTTTCGTGAAATAACCATGATTTAGCGAAGATTTAGCTTAATTTTGATGTTTTCATAGATATCTAGCTACTTTCACTGCGAAACACGTTATTTCGTTGAATTTCATCGTTTCATGAATGTTTCGTGAAATAACCATGATTTAGCGGAGATTTAGCTTAATTTTGATTTTTTCATAGATATCTAGCTACATTCACTGCGAAACACGTTATTTCGTTGAATTTCATCGTTTCATGAATGTTACGTGAAAAAACCATGTTTTAGCGAAGATTTAGATTAATTTTGATGTTTTCATTGGTATCAAACTACTTTCACTGCGAAAAACGTTATTTAGTTGAATTTCATCGTTTCATGAATGTTTCGTGAAATAACCATGTTTTAGCGAAGATTTAGCTTAATTTTGTTGCTTTCATAGATATCTTGTTACTTTCACTGCGAAACACGTTATTTCGTTGAATTTCATCGTTTCATGAATGTTTCGTGAAATAACCATGATATAGCGAAGATTTAGCTTAATTTTGATGCTTTCATAGATATCTTGTTACTTTCACTGCGAAACACGTTATTTCATTGAATTTCATCGTTTCATGAATGTTTCTTGGAATAACCATGTTTTAGCAAAGATTAAGCTTAATTTTGATGTTTTCATAGATAACATGCTACTTTCACTGTGAAAAACGTTATTTCGATGAATTTCATCGTTTCATGAATGTTTCGTGAGATAACCATGTTTTAGCGAAGATTTAGCTTAATTTTGATGTATTCATAGATATCAAGCTACTTTCACTGCGAAACACGTTATTTCGGTGAATTTCACCGTTGCATGAATGTTATGTGAAATAACCATGTTTTAGCGAAGATTTAGCTTAATATTGATGTTTTCATAGATTTCAAGCTACTCTCACTGCGAAATACGTTATTACGATGAATTTCATCGTTTCATGAATGTTTCGTGAAATAACCATGATTTAGCGAAGATTTAGCTTAACTTTGATGCTTTCAGAGATATCTTGCTGGTTTCATTGCGAAACACTTTATTTCGATGAATTTCAGCGTTTCATGAATGTTTCGTGAAATAACCATGTTTTAGCGAAGATTTAGCTTAATTTTGATGTTTTCATAGAAATCAAGCTGCTTTCACTGCGAAACACGTTATTTCGATGAATTTCACCGTTTCATGAATGTTTCGTGAAATAACCATGATTTAGCGAAGATTTAGCTTAATTTTGATGTTTTAATGAATATCTAGCTAGTTTCACTGCGAAATACGTTATTGCGTTGAATTTCATCGTTTCATGAATGTTTCGTGAAATAACCATGATTTAGCGAAGATTTAGCTTAATTTTGATTTTTTCATAGATATCTTGCTACTTTCACTGCGAAACACGTTATTTCGTTGAATTTCATCGTTTCATGAATGTTTCGTGGAATAACCATGTTTTAGCGAAGATTAAGCTTAATTTTGATGTTTTCATAGATAACATGCTACTTTCACTGCCAAAACCGTCATTTCGATGAATTTCATCGTTTCATGAATGTTTCGTGAAATTACCATGATTTAGCGAAGATTTACCTTAATTTTGATGTTTTAATGGATATCTAGCTACTTTAACTGCGAAACACGTTATTTCGATGAATTTCATCGTTTCATGAATGTTTCGTGAAATAACCATGATTTAGAGAAGATTTAGCCTAATTTTGATGTTTTCATGGATATCTAGCAACTTTCACTGCGAAACACGTGATTTCAATGAATTTCGCATTTCATGAATGTTTCGTGAAATAACCATGATTTTGCGGAGATTTAGCTTAATTTTGATGTTTTCATAGATATCTTGCTACTTTCACTGCGAAACACGTTATTTCGTTGAATTTCAACGTTTCATCAATGTTTTGTGAAATAACCATGTTTTAGCGTAGATTTAGCTTAATTTTGATGTATTTATAGATATCAATCTACTTTCACTGCGAAACACGTTATTTCGATGAATTTCACCATTTCATGAATGTTTCGTGAAATAACCATGATTTAGCGAAGATTAAGCTTAATTTTGATGTTTTAGTGAATATCTAGCTACTTTCACTGCGAAACACGTTATTTCGGTGAATTTCACCGTTTCATGAATGTTACGTGAAATAACCATGTTTTAGCGAAGATTTAGCTTAATATTGATGTTTTCATAGATATCAAGCTACTCTCACTGCGAAATACGTTATTACGATGAATTTCATCGTTTCATGAATGTTTCGTGAAATAACCATGATTTAGCGAAGATTTAGCTTAACTTTGATGCTTTCAGAGATATCTTGCTGGTCTCATTGCGAAACACTTTATTTCGATGAATTTCAGCGTTTCATGAATGTTTCGTGAAATAACCATGTTTTAGCGAAGATTTAGCTTAATTTTGATGTTTTCATAGAAATCAAGCTACTTTCACTGCGAAACACGTTATTTCGATGAATTTCACCGTTTCATGAATGTTTCGTGAAATAACCATGATTTAGCGAAGATTTAGCTTAATTTTGATGTTTTAATGAATATCTAGCTAGTTTCACTGCGAAATACGTTATTTCGTTGAATTTCATCGTTTCATGAATATTTCGTGAAATAACCATGATTTAGCCAAGATTTAGCTTAATTTTGATTTTTTCATAGATATCTTGCTACTTTCACTGCGAAACACGTTATTTCGTTGAATTTCATCGTTTCATGAATGTTTCGTGGAATAACCATGTTTTAGCGAAGATTAAGCTTAATTTTGATGTTTTCATAGATAAAATGCTACTTTCACTGCGAAAACCGTCATTTCGATGAATTTCATCGTTTCATGAATGTTTCGTGAAATTACCATGATTTAGCGAAGATTTAGCTTAATTTTGATGCTTTCATAGATATCTTGTTACTTTCACTGCGAAACACGTTATTTCATTGAATTTCATCGTTTCATGAATGTTTCTTGGAATAACCATGTTTTAGCAAAGATTAAGCTTAATTTTGATGTTTTCATAGATAACATGCTACTTTCACTGTGAAAAACGTTATTTCGATGAATTTCATCGTTTCATGAATGTTTCGTGAGATAACCATGTTTTAGCGAAGATTTAGCTTAATTTTGATGTATTCATAGATATCAAGCTACTTTCACTGCGAAACACGTTATTTCGGTGAATTTCACCGTTTCATGAATGTTACGTGAAATAACCATGTTTTAGCGAAGATTTAGCTTAATATTGATGTTTTCATAGATATCAAGCTACTCTCACTGCGAAATACGTTATTACGATGAATTTCATCGTTTCATGAATGTTTCGTGAAATAACCATGATTTAGCGAAGATTTAGCTTAACTTTGATGCTTTCAGAGATATCTTGCTGGTTTCATTGCGAAACACTTTATTTCGATGAATTTCAGCGTTTCATGAATGTTTCGTGAAATAACCATGTTTTAGCGAAGATTTAGCTTAATTTTGATGTTTTCATAGAAATCAAGCTGCTTTCACTGCGAAACACGTTATTTCGATGAATTTCACCGTTTCATGAATGTTTCGTGAAATAACCATGATTTTGCGAAGATTTAGCTTAATTTTGATGTTTTAATGAATATCTAGCTAGTTTCACTGCGAAATACGTTATTGCGTTGAATTTCATCGTTTCATGAATGTTTCGTGAAATAACCATGATTTAGCGAAGATTTAGCTTAATTTTGATTTTTTCATAGATATCTTGCTACTTTCACTGCGAAACACGTTATTTCGTTGAATTTCATCGTTTCATGAATGTTTCGTGAAATAACCATGATTTAGCGGAGATTTAGCTTAATTGTGATGCCTTCATAGATATCTTGCTACTTTCATTGCGAAACACGTTATTTCGTTGAATTTCATCGTTTCATGAATGTTTCGTGGAATAACCATGTTTTAGCGAAGATTAAGCTTAATTTTGATGTTTTCATAGATAACATGCTACTTTCACTGCCAAAACCGTCATTTCGATGAATTTCATCGTTTCATGAATGTTTCGTGAAATTACCATGATTTAGCGAAGATTTAGCTTAATTTTGATGTTTTAATGGATATCTAGCTACTTTAACTGCGAAACACGTTATTTCGATGAATTTCATCGTTTCATGAATGTTTCGTGAAATAACCATGATTTAGAGAAGATTTAGCCTAATTTTGATGTTTTCATGGATATCTAGCAACTTTCACTGCGAAACACGTGATTTCAATGAATTTCGCATTTCATGAATGTTTCGTGAAATAACCATGATTTTGCGGAGATTTAGCTTAATTTTGATGTTTTCATAGATATCTTGCTACTTTCACTGCGAAACACGTTATTTCGTTGAATTTCAACGTTTCATCAATGTTTTGTGAAATAACCATGTTTTAGCGTAGATTTAGCTTAATTTTGATGTATTTATAGATATCAATCTACTTTCACTGCGAAACACGTTATTTCGATGAATTTCACCATTTCATGAATGTTTCGTGAAATAACCATGATTTAGCGAAGATTAAGCTTAATTTTGATGTTTTAATGAATATCTAGCTAGTTTCACTGCGAAATACGTTATTTCGTTGAATTTCATCGTTTCATGAATATTTCGTGAAATAACCATGATTTAGCCAAGATTTAGCTTAATTTTGATGTTTTCATAGATAACATGCTACTTTCACTTCGAAAACCGTCATTTCGATGAATTTCATCGTTTCATGAATGTTTCGTGAAATAACCATGATTTAGAGAAGATTTAGCCTAATTTTGATGTTTTCATGGATATCTAGCAACTTTCACTGCGAAACACGTGATTTCAATGAATTTCGCATTTCATGAATGTTTCGTGAAATAACCATGATTTTGCGGAGATTTTGCTTAATTTTGATGTTTTCATAGATATCTTGCTACTTTCACTGCGAAACACGTTATTTCGTTGAATTTCAACGTTTCATCAATGTTTTGTGAAATAACCATGTTTTAGCGTAGATTTAGCTTAATTTTGATGTATTTATAGATATCAATCTACTTTCACTGCGAAACACGTTATTTCGATGAATTTCACCATTTCATGAATGTTTCGTGAAATAACCATGATTTAGCGAAGATTAAGCTTAATTTTGATGTTTTAATGAATATCTAGCTAGTTTCACTGCGAAATACGTTATTTCGTTGAATTTCATCGTTTCATGAATATTTCGTGAAATAACCATGATTTAGCCAAGATTTAGCTTAATTTTGATGTTTTCATAGATAACATGCTACTTTCACTGCGAAAACCGTCATTTCGATGAATTTCATCGTTTCATGAATGTTTCGTGAAATTACCATGATTTAGCGAAGATTTAGCTTAATTTTGATGTTTTAATGGATATCTAGTTACTTTCACTGCGAAACACGTTATTTCGATGAATTTCATCGTTTCATGAATGTTTCGTGAAATAACCATGATTTAGAGAAGATTTAGCCTAATTTTGATGTTTTCATGGATATCTAGCAACTTTCACTGCGAAACACGTGATTTCAAAGAATTTCGCATTTCATGAATGTTTCGTGAAATAACCATGATTTTGCGGAGATTTAGTTTAATTTTGATGTTTTCATAGATATCTTGCTACTTTCACTGCGAAACACGTTATTTCGTTGAATTTCAACGTTTCATCAATGTTTTGTGAAAAAACCATGTTTTAGCGTAGATTTAGCTTAATTTTGATGTATTTATAGATATGAATCTACTTTCACTGCGAAACACGTTATTTCGATGAATTTCACCATTTCATGAATGTTTCGTGAAATAACCATGATTTAGCGAAGATTAAGCTTAATTTTGATGTTTTAGTGAATATCTAGCTACTTTCACTGCGAAACACGTTATTTCGTTGAATTACATCGTTTCATTAATGTTTCGTGAAATAACCATGTTTTAGCGAAGATTTAGATTAATTTTGATGTTTTCATAGATATCAAGCTACTTTCACTGCGAAAAACGTTATTTCGTTGAATTTCATTGTTTCATGAATGTTTCGTGAAATAACCGTGATTTAGCGAAGATTTAGCTTAATATTGATGTTTTCATAGATATCAAGCTACTTACACTGCGAAACACGTTATTTCGATGAATTTCATCGTTTCATCAATGTTTCGTGAAATAACCATGATTTAGCGAATATTTAGCTTAATTTTGATGCTTCATAGATATCTTGTAACTTTCACTGCGAAACACGCTATTTCGATGAATTTCATCGTTTCATGAATGTTTCGTGGAATAACCATGTTTTAGCGAAGATTTACATTAATTTTGGTGTTTTCATAGATATCAAGCTACTTTCACTGCGAAACACGTTATTTCGTTGAATTTCATCGTTTCATGAATGTTTCGTGAAATAACAGTGATTTAGCGAAGATTTAGCTTAATTTTGATGTTTTCATAGATATCAAGCTACTTTCACTGCGAAACACGTTATTTCGATGAATTTCATCGTTTCATCAATGTTTCGTGAAATAACCATGATTTAGCGAAGATTTAGCTTAATTTTGATGATTTCATAGATATCATGCTACTTTCACTGCGAAACACGTTATTTCGTTGAATTTCATCGTTTTATGAATGTTTCGTGAAATAACCATGATTTAGCGAATATTTAGCTTAATTTCGATGTATTCATAGATATCAAGCTACTTTCACTGCTAAACACGTGATTTCGATGAAATTCGCGTTTCATGAATGTTTCGTGAAATAACCATGATTTTGCGGAGATTTAGCTTAATTTTGATGCTTTCATAGATATCTTGTTACTTTCACTGCAAAACACGTTATTTCGTTGAATTTCATCGTTTCATGAATGTTTCGTGAAATAACCATGATTTAGCGAAGATTTAGCTTAATTTTGATGTTTACATAGATATTATGCCACTTACACTGCTAAACACGTGATTTCGATGAATTTCGCATTTCATGAATGTTTCGTGAAATAACCATGATTTTGCGGAGATTTAGCTTAATTTTGATGTTTTAATGAATATCTAGCTACTTTCACTGCGAAACACGTTATTTCGTTGAATTTCATCGTTTCATGAATGTTTCGTGAAATAAC
Organism: Tetragonula carbonaria; assembly: GCA_032399595.1. Classification (NCBI taxonomy): domain Eukaryota; kingdom Metazoa; phylum Arthropoda; class Insecta; order Hymenoptera; family Apidae; genus Tetragonula; species Tetragonula carbonaria. Next base: position 47,767 of record JAUCRC010000075.1, read on the forward strand.
CATGTTTTAGCGAAGATTTAGCTTAATTTTGATGCTTTCATAGATATCTTGTTACTTTCACTGCGAAACACGTTATTTCGTTGAATTTCATCGTTTCATGAATGTTTCGTGAAATAACCATGATTTAGCGAAGATTTAGCTTAATTTTGATGCTTCATAGATATCTTGTTACTTTCACTGCGAAACACGTTATTTCGTTGAATTTCATCGTTTCATGAATGTTTCGTGGAATAACCATGTTTTAGCGAAGATTTAGATTAATTTTGATGTTTTCATAGATATCAAGCTATTTTCTCTGCGAAAAACGTTATTTCGTTGAATTTCAATGTTTCATGAATGTTTCGTGAAATAACCGTGATTTAGCGAAGATTTAGCTTAATTTTGATGTTTTCATAGATATCAAGCTTCTTTCATTGCGAAACACGTTATTTCGTTGAATTTCATCGTTTCATGAATGTTTCGTGGAATAATCATGTTTTAGCGAAGATTTAGATTAATTTTGATGTTTTCATAGATATCAAGCTACTTTCACTGCGAAAAACGTTATTTCGTTGAATTTCAATGTTTCATGAATGTTTCGTGAAATAACCGTGATTTAGCGAAGATTTAGCTTAATTTTGATGTTTTCATAGATATCAATCTACTTTCACTGCGAAACACGTTATTTCGATGAATTTCACCATTTCATGAATGTTTCTTGAAATAACCATGATTTAGCGAAGATTTAGCTTAAATTTGATGTTTTAGTGAATATCTAGCTACTTTCACTGCGAAACACGTTATTTCGTTGAATTACATCGTTTCACTAATGTTTCGTGAAATAACCATGTTTTAGCGAAGATTTAGATTAATTTTGATGTTTTCAAAGATATCAAGCTACTTTCACTGCGAAACACGTTATTTCGTTGAATTTCATCGTTTCATGAATGTTTTGTGAAATAACCATGTTTTAGCGTAGATTTAGCTTAATTTTGATGTATTCATAGATATCAATCTACTTTCACTGCGAAACACGTTATTTCGATGAATTTCACCATTTCATGAATGTTTCGTGAAATAACCATGATTTAGCGAAGATTTAGCTTAATTTTGATGTTTTAGTGAATATCCAGCTACTTTCACTGCGAAATACGTTATTTCGTTGAATTACATCGTTTCATCAATGTTTCGTGAAATAACCATGATTTAGCGAAGATTTAGCTTAATTTTGATGCTTTCATAGATATCTTGTTACTTTCACTGCAAAACACGTTATTTCGTTGAATTTCATCGTTTCATGAATGTTTCGTGAAATAACCATGATTTAGCGAAGATTTAGCTTAATTTTGATGTTTACATAGATATTATGCTACTTACACTGCTAAACACGTGATTTCGATGAATTTCGCATTTCATGAATGTTTCGTGAAATAACCATGATTTAGCGGAGATTTAGCTTAATTTTGATGTTTTCATAGATATCTTGCTACTTTCACTGCGAAACACGTTATTTCGTTGAATTTCATCGTTTCATGAATGTTTCGTGAAATAACCATGTTTTAGCGAAGATTTAGCTTAATTTTGATGTTTTCATAGATATCAAGCTACTTTCACTGCGAAACACGTTATTTCGTTGAATTTCATCGTTTCATGAATGTTTCGTGAAATAACCATGATTTAGCGAAGATTTAGCTTAATTTTGATGTTTTCATGGATATCTAGCTACTTTCACTGCGAAACACGTTATTTCGTTGAATTTCATCGTTTCATGAATGTTTCGTGGAATAACCATGTTTTAGCGAAGATTTAGATTAATTTTGATGTTTTCATAGATATCTAGCTACTTTCACTGCGAAACACGTTATTTCGTTGAATTTCATCGTTTCATGAATGTTTCGTGAAATAACCATGATTTAGCGAAGATTTAGCTTAATTTTGATGTTTTCATAGATATCAAGCTACTTTCACTGCGAAACACGTTATTTCGTTGAATTTCATCGTTTCATGAATGTTTCGTGGAATAACCATGTTTTAGCGAAGATTTAGATTAATTTTGATGTTTTCATAGATATCAAGCTACTTTCACTGCGAAAAACGTTATTTCGTTGAATTTCAATGTTTCATGAATGTTTCGTGAAATAACCGTGATTTAGCGAAGATTTAGCTTAATTTTGATGTTTTCATAGATATCAAGTTTCTTTCACTGCGAAACACGTTATTACGATGAATTTTATAGTTTCATCAATGTTTCGTGGAATAACCATGTTTTAGCGAAGATTTAGATTAATTTTGATGTTTTCATAGATATCAAGCTACTTTCACTGCTAAACACGTGATTTCGATGAAATTCGCGTTTCATGAATGTTTCGTGAAATAACCATGATTTTGCGGAGATTTAGCTTAATTTTGATGTTTTAGTGAATATCTAGCTACTTTCACTGCGAAACACGTTATTTCGTTGAATTACATCGTTTCATGAATGTTACGTGAAATAACCATGTTTTAGCGAAGATTTAGATAAATTTTGATGTTTTCATAGATATCAAGCTACTTTCACTGCGAAACACGTTATTTCGATGAATTTCATCGTTTCATCAATGTTTCGTGAAATAACAATGATTTAGCGAAGATTTAGCTTAATTTTGATGCTTTCATAGATATCTTGTTACTTTCACTGCGAAACACGTTATTTCGTTGAATTTCATCGTTTCATGAATGTTTCGTGAAATAACCGTGATTTATCGGAGATTTAGCTTAATTTGGTTTTTTCATAGATATCTTGCTACTTTCACTGCGAAACACGTTATTTCGATGAATTTCATTGTTTCATGAATGTTTCGTGAAAAAACCATGTTTTAGCGAAGATTTAGATTAATTTTGATGTTTTCAGAGATATCAAGCTACTTTCACTGCGAAACACGTTATTTCGATGAATTTCATCGTTTCATGAATGTTTCGTGAAATAACCATGATTTAGAGAAGATTTAGCCTAATTTTGATGTTTTCATGGATATCTAGCTACTTTCACTGCGAAACACGTGATTTCGATGAATTTCGCATTTCATGAATGTTTCGTGAAATAACCATGATTTTGCGGAAATTTAGCTTAATTTTGATGTTTTCATAGATATCTAGCTACTTTCACTGCGAAACACGTTATTTCGTTGAATTTCATCGTTTCATGAATGTTTTGTGAAATAACCATTTTTTAGCGTAGATTTAGCTTAATTTTGATGTATTCATACATATCAATCTACTTTCACTGCGAAACACGTTATTTCGATGAATTTCACCATTTCATGAATGTTTCGTGAAATAACCATGATTTAGCGATGATTTAGCTTAATTTTGATGTTTTAAAGGATATCTAGCTACTTTCACTGCGAAACACGTTATTTCGTTGAATTACATCGTTTCATGAATGTAACGTGAAATAACCATGTTTTAGCGAAGATTTAGATTAATTTTGATGTTTTCATAGGTATCAAACTACTTTCACTGCGAAAAACGTTATTTCGTTGAATTTCATTGTTTCATGAATGTTTCGTGAAATAACCATGGTTTAGCGGAGATTTAGTTTCATTATGATGTTTACATAGATATTATGACACTTTCACTGCTAAACACGTGATTTCGATGAATTTCGCATTTCATGAATGTTTCGTGAAATAACCATGATTTTGCGGAGATTTAGCTTAATTTTGATGTTTTAAAGAATATCTAGCTACTTTCACTGCGAAACACGTTATTTCGTTGAATTACAACGTTTCATGAATGTTACGTGAAATAACCATGTTTTAGCGAAGATTTAGATTAATTTTGATGTTTTCATAGATATCAAGCTACTTTCACTGCGAAACACGTTATTTCGATGAATTTCATCGTTTCATTAATGTTTCGTGAAATAACCATGATTTAGCGAAGATTTAGCTTAATTTTGATGCTTTCTTAGATATCTTGTTACTTTCACTGCGAAACACGTTATTTCGTTGAATTTCATCGTTTCATGAATGTTTCGTGAAATAACCATGATTTAGCGAAGATTTAGCTTAATTTTGATGCTTCATAGATATCTTGTTACTTTAACTGCGAAACACGTTATTTCGTTGAATTTCAATGTTACATGAATGTTTCGTGAAATAACCATGATTTAGCGAAGATTTAGCTTAATTTTGATGCTTTCATAGATATCTTGTTACTTTCACTGCGAAACACGTTATTTCGTTGAGTTTCATCGTTTCATGAATGTTTCGTGAAATAACCATGGTTTAGCGAAGATTTAGCTTAATTTTGATGTTTTAATGAATATCTAGCTACTTTCACTGCGAAACACGTTATTTCGTTGAATTTCATCGTTTCATGAATGTTTCGTGAAATAACCATGATTTATCGAAGATTTAGCTTAATTTTGATGCTTTCATAGATATCTTGTTACTTTCACTGCGAAACACGTTATTTCGTTGAATTTCATCGTTTCATGAATGTTTCGTGAAATAACCGTGATTTAGCGAAGATTTAGCTTAATATTGATGTTTTAATAGATATCAAGCTACTTTCACTGCGAAACACGTTATTTCGATGAATTTCATCGTTTCATGAATGTTTCGTGAAATAACCATGATTTAGCGAAGATTTAGCTTAATTTTGATGTTTACATAGATATTATGCCACTTACACTGCTAAACACGTGATTTCGATGAATTTCGCATTTCATGAATGTTTCGTGAAATAACCATGATTTTGCGGAGATTTAACTTAATTTTGATGTTTTCATAGATATCTTGCTACTTTCACTGCGAAACACGTTATTTCGTTGAATTTCATCGTTTCATGAATGTTTCGTGAAATAACCATGATTTAGCGAAGATTTAGCTTAATTTTGATGCTTTCATAGATATCTTGTTACTTTCACTGCGAAACACGTTATTTCGTTGAATTTCATCGTTTCATGAATGTTTCGTGAAATAACCATGATTTAGCGAAGATTTAGCTTAATTTTGATGCTTCATAGATATCTCGTTACTTTCACTGCGAAACACGTTATTTCGTTGAATTTCATCGTTTCATGAATGTTTCGTGGAATAACCATGTTTTAGCGAAGATTTAGATTAATTTTGATGTTTTCATAGATATCAAGCTATTTTCACTGCGAAAAACGTTATTTCGTTGAATTTCAATGTTTCATGAATGTTTCGTGTAATAACCGTGATTTAGCGATGATTTAGCTTAATTTTGATGTTTTCATAGATATCAAGCTTCTTTCACTGCGAAACACGTTATTTCGTTGAATTTCATCGTTTCATGAATGTTTCGTGGAATAACCATGTTTTAGCGAAGATTTAGATTAATTTTGATGTTTTCATAGATATCAAGCTACTTTCACTGCGAAAAACGTTATTTCGTTGAATTTCAATGTTTCATGAATGTTTCGTGAAATAACCGTGATTTAGCGAAGATTTAGCTTAATTTTGATGTTTTCATAGATATCAAGTTTCTTTCACTGCGAAACACGTTATTACGATGAATTTCATAGTTTCATCAATGTTTCGTGGAATTACCATGTTTTAGCGAAGATTTAGATTAATTTTGATGTTTTCATAGATATCAAGCTACTTTCACTGCTAAACACGTGATTTCGATGAAATTCGCGTTTCATGAATGTTTCGTGAAATAACCATGATTTTGCGGAGATTTAGCTTAATTTTGATGTTTTAGTGAATATCTAGCTACTTTCACTGCGAAACACGTTATTTCGTTGAATTACATCGTTTCATGAATGTCACGTGAAATAACCATGTTTTAGCGAAGATTTAGATAAATTTTGATGTTTTCATAGATATCAAGCTACTTTCACTGCGAAACACGTTATTTCGATGAATTTCATTGTTTCATGAGTGTTTCGTGAAAAAACCATGTTTTAGCGAAGATTTAGATTAATTTTGATGTTTTCAGAGATATCAAGCTACTTTCACTGCGAAACACGTTATTTCGATGAATTTCATCGTTTCATGAATGTTACGTGAAATTACCATGATTTAGAGAAGATTTAGCCTAATTTTGATGTTTTCATGGATATCTAGCTACTTTCACTGCGAAACACGTGATTTCGATGAATTTCGCATTTCATGAATGTTTCGTGAAATAACCATGATTTTGCGGAGATTTAGCTTAATTTTGATGTTTTCATAGATATCTAGCTACTTTCACTGCGAAACACGTGATTTCGTTGAATTTCATCTTTTCATGAATGTTTTGTGAAATAACCATGTTTTAGCGTAGATTTAGCTTAATTTTGATGTATTCATAGATATCAATCTACTTTCACTGCGAAACACGTTATTTCGATGAATTTCACCATTTCATGAATGTTTCGTGAAATAACCATGATTTAGCGAAGATTTAGCTTAATTTTGATGTTTTAAAGGATATCTAGCTACTTTCACTGCGAAACACGTTATTTCGTTGAATTACATCGTTTCATGAATGTTTCGTGAAATAACCATGTTTTAGCGAAGCTTTAGATTAAAAATGATGTTTTCATATATATCACGCTACTTTCACTGCGAAAAACGTTATTTCGTTGAATTTCATTGTTTCATGAATGTTTCGTGAAATAACCATGGTTTAGCGGAGATTTAGCTTCATTATGATGTTTGCATAAATATTATGCCACTTACACTGCTAAACACGTGATTTCGATGAATTTCGCATTTCATGAATGTTTCGTGAAATAACCATGATTTTGCGGAGATTTAGCTTAATTTTGATGTTTTAATGAATATCTAGCTACTTTCACTGCGAAACACGTTATTTCGTAGAATTTCATCGTTTCATGAATGTTTCGTGGAATAACCATGTTTTAGCGAAGATTAAGCTTAATTTTGATGTTTTCATAGATAACATGCTACTTTCACTACCAAAAACGTCATTTCGATGAATTTCATCGTTTCATGAATGTTTCGTGAAATAACCATGATTTAGCGAAGATTTAGCTTAATTTTGATGCTTTCATAGATATCTTGTTACTTTCACTGCGACACACGTTATTTCGTTGAATTTCATCGTTTAATGAATGTTTCGTGAAATAACCATGATTTAGCGAAGATTTAGTTTAATTTTGATGCTTCATAGATATCTTGTTACTTTCACTGCGAAACACGTTATTTCGTTGAATTTCATCGTTTCATGAATGTTTCGTGGAATAACCATGTTTTAGCGAAGATTAAGCTTAATTTTGATGTTTTCATAGATAACATGCTACTCTCACTGCGAAAAACGTCATTTCGATGAATTTCATCGTTTCATGAATGTTTCGTGAAATTACCATGATTTAGCGAAGATTTAGCTTAATTTCGATGTATTCATAGATATCAAGCTACTTTCACTGCGAAACACGTTATTTCGATGAATTTCACCGTTTCATGAATGTTTCGTGTAATAACCATGATTTAGCGAAGTTTTAGCTTAATTTTGATGTTTCAATGAATATCTAGCTACTTTCACTGCGAAACACGTTATTGCGTTGAATTACATCGTTTCATGAATGTTACGTGAAATAACCATGTTTTAGCGAAGATTTAGATTAATTTTGATGTTTTCATAGGTCCAAACTACTTTCACTGCGAAAAACGTTATTTCGTTGAATTTCATCGTTTCATGAATGTTTCGTGAAATAACCATGATTTAGCGGAGATTTAGCTTAATTTTGATGTTTTCATAGATATTATGCCACTTACACAGCTAAACACGGGATTTCGATGAATTTCGCGTTTCATGAATGTTTCGTGAAATAACCTTGATTTTGCGGAGATTTAGCTTAATTTTGATGCTTTCATTGATATCTTGTTACTTTCACTGCGAAACACGTTATTTCGTTGAATTTCATCGTTTCATGAATGTTTCGTGAAATAACCATGATTTAGCGAAGATTTAGCTTAATTTTGATGCTTCATAGATATCTTGTTACTTTCACTGCGAAACACGTTATTTCGTTGAATTTCATCGTTTCATGAATGTTTCGTGGAATAACCATGTTTAAGCGAAGATTAAGCTTAATTTTGATGTTTTAATGGATATCTAGCTACTTACACTGCGAAACACGTTATTTCTTTGAATTTCATTGTTTCATGAATGTTTCGTGAAATAACCATGTTTTAACGAAGATTTAGCTTAATTATGATGTTTTCAGAGATATCGAGCTACTTTCACTGCGAAACACGTTATTTCGATGAATTTCACCGTTTCATGAATGTTTCGTGAAATTACCATGATTTAGCGAAGATTTAGCTTAATTTCGATGTGTTCATAGATATCAAGCTACTTTCACTGCGAAACACGTTATTTCGATGAATTTCACCGTTTCATGAATGTATCGTGAAATAACCATGATTTAGCGAAGATTTAGCTTAATTTTGATGCTTTCATAGATATCTTGTTACTTTCACTGCGAAACACGTTATTTCGTTGAATTTCATTGTTTCATGAATGTTTCGTGAAATAACCGTGATTTAGCGAAGATTTAGCTTAATTATGATGTTTTCATAGATATCAAGCTACTTTCACTGCGAAACACGTTATTTCGATGAATTTCATCGTTTCATCAATGTTTCGTGAAATAACCATGATTTAGCGATGATTTAGCTTAATTTTGATGCTTTCATAGATAACTTGTTACTTTCACTGCGAAACACGTTATTTCGTTGAATTTCATCTTTCATGAATGTTTCGTGAAATAACCATGATTTAGCTAAGATTTAGCTTAATTTTGATGCTTCATAAATATCTTGTTACTTTCACTGCGAAACACGTTATTTCGTTGAATTTCATCGTTTCATGAATGTTTCGTGGTATAACCATGTTTTAGTGAAGATTAAGCTTAATTTTGATGTTTTCATAGACAACATGCTACTTTCACTGCGAAAAACGTTATTTCGTTGAATTACATCGTTTCATGAATGTTTCGTGAAATTACCATGATTTAGAGAAGATTTAGATTTATTTTGATGTTTCCATATGTGTCAAACTACTTTCACTGCGAAAAACATTATTTCGTTGAATTTCATCGTTTCATGAATGTTTCGTGAAATTACCATGATTTAGAGAAGATTTAGATTAATTTTGATGTTTCCATAGGTATCAAACTACTTTCATTCCGAAAAACGTTATTTCGTTGAATTTCATCGTTTCATGAATGTTTCGTGAAATAACCATGATTTAGCGAAGATTTAACTTAATTTTGAAGCTTTCATGGATATCTTGTTAATTTCACAGCGAAACACGTTATTTCGTTGAATTTCATCGTTTCATGAATGGTTCGTGAAATAACCATGATTTAGCGAAGATTAAGCTTAATTTTGATGCATCATAGATATCTTGTTACTTTCACTGCGAAACACGTTATTTCGTTGAATTTCATCGTTTCATGAATGTTTCGTGGAATAACCATGTTTTAGCGAAGATTAAGCTTAATTTTGATGTTTTCATAGATAACATGCTACTCTCACTGCGAAAAACGTCATTTCGATGAATTTCATCGTTTCATGAATGTTTCGTGAAATTACCATGATTTAGCGAAGATTTAGCTTAATTTCGAAGTATTCATAGATATCAAGCTACTTTCACTGCGAAACACGTTATTTCGATGAATTTCACCGTTTCATGAATGTTTCGTGAAATAACCATGATTTAGCGAAGATTTAGCTTAATTTTGATGTTTCAATGAATATCTAGCTACTTTCACTGCGAAACACGTTATTTCGTTGAATTACATCGTTTCATGAATGTTACGTGAAATAACCATGTTTTAGCGAAGATTTAGGTTAATTTTGATGTTTTCATAGGTATCAAACTACTTTCACTGCGAAAAACGTTATTTCGTTGAATTTCATCGTTTCATGAATGTTTCGTGAAATAACCATGATTTAGCGGAGATTTAGCTTAATTTTGATGTTTTCATAGATATTATGCCACTTACACAGCTAAACACGTGATTTCGATGAATTTCGGATTTCATGAATGTTTCGTGAAATAACCATGATTTTGCGGAGATTTAGCTTAATTTTGTTGTTTTCATAGATATCTTGCTACTTTCACTGCGAAACACGTTATTTCGTTGAATTTCATCGTTTCATGAATGTTTCGTGAAATAACCATGATTTAGCGAAGATTTAGCTTAATTTTGATGCTTCATAGATATCTTGTTACTTTCACTGCGAAACACGTTATTACGTTGAATTTCATCGTTTCATGAATGTTTCGTGAAATAACCATGATATAGCGAAAATTTATCTTAATTATGATGTTTTCATAGATATCAAGCTACTTTCACTGCGAAACACGTTATTTCGATGAATTTCATCGTTTCATCAATGTTTCGTGAAATAACCATGATTTAGCGATGATTTAGCTTAATTTTGATGCTTTCATAGATATCTTGTAACTTTCACTGCGAAACACGTTATTTCGTTGAATTTCATCGTTTCATGAATGTTTCGTGAAATAACCATGATTTAGCGAAGATTTAGCTTAATTTTGATGCTTCATAAATATCTTGTTACTTTCACTGCGAAACACGTTATTTCGTTGAATTTCATCGTTTCATGAATGTTTCGTGGAATAACCATGTTTTAGCGAAGATTTAGCTTAATTTTGATGTTTTCATAGATATCAAGCTACTTTCACTGCGAAACACGTTATTTCGTTGAATTTCATCGTTTCATGAATGTTTCGTGGAATAACCATGTTTTAGTGAAGATTAAGCTTAATTTTGATGTTTTCATAGACAACATGCTACTTTCACTGCGAAAAACGTTATTTCGTTGAATTACATCGTTTCATGAATGTTTCGTGAAATTACCATGATTTAGAGAAGATTTAGATTAATTTTGATGTTTCCATATATATCAAACTACTTTCACTGCGAAAAACGTTATTTCGTTGAATTTCATCGTTTCATGATTGTTTCGTGAAATTACCATGATTTAGAGAAGATTTAGATTAATTTTGATGTTTCCATAGGTATCAAACTACTTTCACAGCGAAAAACGTTATTTCGTTGAATTTCATCGTTTCATGAATGTTTCGTGAAATAACCATGATTTAGCGAAGATTTAGCTTAATTTTGATGTTTTAATGAATATCTAGCTACTTTCACTGCGAAACACGTTATTTCGTTGAATTACATCGTTTCATGAATGTTACGTGAAATAACCATGTTTTAGCGAAGATTTAGATTAATTTTGATGTTTTCAAATGTATCAAACCACTTTCACTGCGAAAAACGTTATTTCGATGAATTTCATCGTTTCATCAATGATTCGTGAAATAACCGTGATTTAGCGAAGATTTAGCTTAATTTTGATGCTTTCATTGATATCTTGTTAGTTTCACTGCGAAACACGTTATTTCGATGAATTTCATCGTTTCATGAATGTTTCGTGGAATAACCATGTTTTAGCGAAGATTAAGCTTAATTTTGATGTTTTCATAGATAACATGCTACTTTCACTGCGAAAAACGTCATTTCGATGAATTGCATCATTTAATGAATGTTTCGTGAAATTACCAAGATTTAGCGAAGATTTAGCTTAATTTTTATGTTTTAATGGATATCTAGCTACTTTCACTGCGAAACACGTTATTTCGTTGAATTTCATTGTTTCATGAATGTTTCGTGAAATAACCGTGATTTAGCGAAGATTTAGCTTAATTTTGATGTTTTCATAGATATCAAGCTACTTTCACTGCGAAACACGTTATTTCGATGAATTTCATTGTTTCATCAATGTTTCGTGAAATAACCATTGTTTAGCGATGATTTAGCTTAATTTTGATGCTTTCATAGATATCTTGTTACTTTCACTGCGAAACACGTTGTTTCTTTCAATTTCATCGTTTCATGAATGTTTCGTGAAATAACCGTGATTTAGCGAAGATTTAGCTTAATTTTGATGTTTTCATAGATATCAAGCTACTTTCACTGCGAAACACGTTATTTCGATGAATTTCATTGTTTCATCAATGTTTCGTGAAATAACCATTGTTTAGCGAAGATTTAGCTTAATTTTGATGCTTTCATAGATATCTTGTTACTTTCACTGCGAAACTCGTGATTACGATGAATTTCGCTTTTCATGAATGTTTCGTGAAATAACCATGATTTTGGGGAGATTTAGCTTAATTTTGTTGTTTTCATAGATATCTTGTTACTTTCACTGCGAAACACGTTATTTCGTTGAATTTCATCGTTTCATGAATGTTTCGTGAAATAACCATGTTTTAGCGAAGATTTAGCTTAATTTTGATGCTTTCATAGATATCTTGATACTTTCACTGCGAAACACGTTATTTAGTTGAATTTCAATGTTTCATGAATGTTTCGTGAAATAACCGTGATTTAGCGAAGATTTAGCTTAATTATGTTGTTTTCATAGATATCAAGCAACTTTCACTGCGAAACACGTTATTTCGATGAATTTCATCGTTTCATCAATGTTTCGTGAAATAACCATGATTTAGCGAAGATTTAGCTTAATTTTGATGCTTTCATGGATATCTTGTTACTTTCACTGCGAAAAACGTTATTTCGTTGAATTTCATCGTTTCATGAATGTTTCGTGGAAGAACCATGTTTTAGAGAAGATTAAGCTTAATTTTGATGTTTTCATAGATAACATGCTACTTTCACTGCGAAAAACGTCATTTCGATGAATTTCTTCGTTTCATGAATGTTTCGTGAAATTACCATGATTTAGCGAAGATTTAGCTTAATTTTGATGTTTTAATGGATATCTAGCTACTTTCACTGCGAAACACGTTATTTCGTTGAATTTCATTGTTTCATGAATGTTTTGTGAAATAACCATGTTTTAGCGAAGATTTAGCTTAATTTTGATGTATTCATAGATATCAATCTTCTTTCACTCCGAAACACGTTATTTCGATGAATTTCACCATTTCATGAATGTTTCGTGAAATAACCATGATTTAGCGAAGATTTAGCTTAATTTTGATGTTTTAATGAATATCTAGCTACTTTCACTGCGAAACACGTTATTTCGTTGAATTACATCGTTTCATGAATGTTTCGTGAAATGACCATGTTTTAGCGAAGATTTAGATTAATTTTGAAGTTTTCATAGATATCAAGCTACTTTCACTGCGAAAAACGTTATTTCGTTGAATTTCATTGCTTCATGAATGTGTCGTGAAATAACCGTGATTTAGCGAAGACTTAGCTTAATTTTGATGTTTTCATATATATCAAGCTACTTTCACTGCGAAACACGTTATTTCGATGAATTTTATCGTTTCATCAATGTTTCGTGAAATAACCATGATTCAGCTAAGATTTAGAATAATTTTGATGTTTTCATAGATATCAAGCTACTTTCACTGCGAAAAACGTTATTTCGTTGAATGTCATTGTTTCATGAATGTTTCGCGAAATAACCGTAATTTAGCGAAGATTTAGCCTAATTTTGATGTTTTCAGAGATATCAAGCTACTTTCACTGCGAAACACGTTATTTCGATGAATTTCATCGTTTCATCAATGTTTCGTGAAATAACCATGATTTAGCGAAGATTTAGCTTAATTTTGATGCTTTCATAGATATCTTGTTACTTTCACTGCGAAACACGTTATTTCGTTGAATTTCATTGTTTCATGAATGTTTCGTGAAATAACGATGTTTTAGCGAAGATTTAGCTTAATTTTGATGTTTTCAGAGATATCAAGCTACTTTCACTGCGAAACTCGTTATTTCGTTGAATTTCATTGTTTCATGAATGTTTCGTGAAATAACCATGTTTTAGCGAAGATTTAGCTTAATTTTAATGTTTTCAGAGATATCAAGCTACTTTTACTGCGAAACTCGTTATTTCGATGAATTTCACCGTTTCATGAATGTTTCGTGAAATAACCATGTTTTAGCGAAGATTTAGTTTAATTTTGATGCTTTCATAGATATCTTGTTACTTTCACTGCGATACACGTTATTTCGTTGAATTTCATTGTTTCTTGAATGTTTCGTGAAATAACCATGTTTTAGCGAATATTTAGCTTAATTTTGATGTTTTCATAGATATTATGCCACTTACACAGCTAAACACGTGATTTCGATGAATTTCGCATTTCATGAATGTTTCGTGAAATAACCATGATTTAGCGAAGATTTAGCTTAATTTTGATGCTTTCATAGATATCTTGTTACTTTCACTGCGAAACACGTTATTCCGTTGAATTTCGCATTTCATGAATGTTTCGTGAAATAACCATGATTTAGCGAAGATTTAGCTTAATTTTGATGCTTTCATAGATATCTTGTTACTTTCACTGCGAAACACGTTATTTCGTTGAATTTCATCGTTTCAAGAATGTATCGTGAAATAACCATGTTTTAGCGAAGATTTAGCTTAATTTTGATGTATTCATAGATATCAATCTACTTTCACTGCGAAACACGTTATTTCGATGAATTTCACCGTTTCATGAATGTTTCGTGGAATAACCATGATTTAGCGAAGATTTAGCTTAATTTCGATGTATTCATAGATATCAAGCTCCTTTCACTGCGAAACACGTTATTTCGATGAATTTCACCGTTTCATGAATGTTTCGTGAAATAACCATGATTTAGCGTAGATTTAGCTCAATTTTGATGTTTTAATGAATAACTAGCTACTTTCACTGCGAAACACGTTATTTCGTTGAATTACATCGTTTCATGAATGTTACGTGAAATAACGATGTTTTAGCGAAGATTTAGATTTATTTTGATGTTTTCATAGGTAACAAACTACTTTCACTGCGAAACACGTTATTTCGATGAATTTCATCGTTTCATGAATGTTTCGTGGAATAACCATGTTTTAGCGAAGATTTACCTTAATTTTGATGCTTTCATAGATATCTTGTTACTTTCACTGCGAAACACGTTATTTCGTTGAATTTCATTGTTTCATGAATGTTTCGTGAAATAACCGTGATTTAGCGAAGATTTAGCTTAATTATGATGTTTTCATAGATATCAAGCTGCTTTCACTGCGAAACACGTTATTTCGATGAATTTCATCGTTTCATCAATGTTTCGTGAAATAACCATGATTTAGCGAAGATTTAGCTTAATTTTGATGCTTTCATAGATATCTTGTCAGTTTCAATGCGAAACACGTTATTTCGTTGAATTTCATCGTTTCATGAATGTTTCGTGGAATAACCATGTTTTAGCGAAGATTAAGCTTAATTTTGATGTTTTCATTGATAACATGTAACTTTCACTGCGAAAAACGTCATGTCGATGAATTTCATCGTTTAATGAATGTTTCGTGAAATGACCATGATTTATCGAAGATTTAGCTTAATTTTTATGTTTTAATGGATATCTAGCTACTTTCACTGCGAAACACGTTATTTCGTTGAATTTCATTGTTTCATGAATGTTTCGTGAAATAACCATGTTTTAGCAAATATTTAGCTTAATTTTGATGTTTTCAGAGATATCAAGCTGCTTTCACTGCGAAACACGTTATTTCGATGAATTTCACCGTTTCATGAATGTTTCGTGAAATAACCATGATTTAGCGAAGATTTAGCTTAATTTCGATGTATTCATAGATATCAAGCTACTTTCACTGCGAAACACGTTATTTCGATGAATTTCACCGTTTCATGAATGTTTCGTGAAATAACCATGATTTAGCGAAGATTTAGCTTAATTTTGATGATTTAATGATTATCTAGCTACTTTCACTGCGAAACACGTTATTTCGTTGAATTTCATCGTTTCATGAATGTTTCGTGAAATAACCATGTTTTAGCGAAGATATAGCTTAATTTTGATGCTTCATAGATATCTTGTTACTTTCACTGCGAAAAACGTTATTTCGTTGAATTTCATCGTTTCATGAATGTTTCGTGTAATTACCATGATTTAGCGAAGATTTAGCTTAATTTTGATGTTTTAATGGATATCTAGCTACTTTCACTGCGAAACACGTTATTTCGTTGAATTTCATTGTTTCATTAATGTATCGTGAAATAACCATGTTTTAGCGAAGATTTAGCTTAATTTTCATGTATTCATAGATATCAATCTACTTTCACTGCGAAACACGTTATTTCGATGAATTTCACCGTTTCATGAATGTTTCGTGGAATAACCTTGATTTAGCGAAGATTTAGCTTAATTTCGATGTATTCATAGATATCAAGCTACTTTCACTGCGAAACACGTTATTTCGATGAATTTCACCGTTTCATGAATGTTTCGTGAAATAACCATGATTTAGCGAAGATTTAGCTCAATTTTGATGTTTTAATGAATATCTAGCTACTTTCACTGCGAAACACGTTATTTCGTTGAATTACATCGTTTCATGAATGTTACTTGAAATAACCATGTTTTAGCGAAGATTTAGATTTATTTTGATGTTTTCATAGGTATCAAACTACTTTCACTGCGAAACACGTTATTTCGATGAATTTCATCGTTTCATGAATGTTTCGTGGAATAACCATGTTTTAGCGAAGATTTACCTTAATTTTGATGCTTTCATAGATATCTTGTTACTTTCACTGCGAAACACGTTATTTCGTTGAATTTCATTGTTTCATGAATGTTTCGTGAAATAACCGTGATTTAGCGAAGATTTAGCTTAATTATGATGTTTTCATAGATATCAAGCTACTTTCACTGCGAAACACGTTATTTCGATGAATTTCATCGTTTCATCAATGTTTCGTGAAATAACCATGATATAGCGAAGATTTAGTTTAATTTTGCTGCTTTCATAGATATCTTGTTAGTTTCATTGCGAAACACGTTATTTCGTTGAATTTCATCGTTTCATGAATGTTTCGTGGAATAACCATGTTTTAGCGAAGATTAAGCTTAATTTTGATGTTTTCATTGATAACATGTTACTTTCACTGCGAAAAACGTCATTTCGATGAATTTCATCGTTTAATGAATGTTTCGTGAAATGACCATGATTTAGCGAAGATTTAGATTAATTTTTATGATTTAATGGATATCTAGCTACTTTCACTGCGAAACACGTTATTTCGTTGAATTTCATTGTTTCATGAATGTTTCGTGAAATAACCATGTTTTAGCAAAGATTTAGCTTAATTTTGATGTTTTCAGAGATATCAAGCTACTTTCACTGCGAAACACGTTATTTCGATGAATTTCACCGTTTCATGAATGTTTCGTGAAATAACCATGATTTAGCGAAGATTTAGCTTAATTTCGATGTATTCATAGATATCAAGCTACTTTCACTGCGAAACACGTTATTTCGACGAATTTCACCGTTTCATGAATGTTTCGTGAAATAACCATGATTTAGCGAAGATTTAACTTAATTTTGATGATTTAATGAATATCTAGCTACTTTCTCTGCGAAACACGTTATTTCGTTGAATTTCACCGTTTCATGAATGTTTCGTGAAATAACCATGATTTAGCGTAGATTTTGCTCAATTTTGATGTTTTAATGAATATCTAGCTACTTTCACTGCGAAACACGTTATTTCGTTAAATTACATCGTTTCATGAATGTTACGTGAAATAACCATGTTTTAGCGATGATTTAGATTTATTTTGATGTTTTCATAGGTATCAAACTACTTTCACTGCGAAACACGTTATTTCGATTAATTTCATCGTTTCATGAATGTTTCGTGGAATAACCATGTTTTAGCGAAGATTTACCTTAATTTTGATGCTTTCATGGATATCTTGTTACTTTCACTGCGAAACACGTTATTTCGTTGAATTTCATTGTTTCATGAATGTTTCGTGAAATAACCGTGATTTAGCGAAGATTTAGCTTAATTATGATGTTTTCATAAATATCAAGCTACTTTCACTGCGAAACACGTTATTTCGATGAATTTCATTGTTTCATCAATGATTCGTGAAATAACCATTGTTTAGCGAAGATTTAGCTTAATTTTGATGCTTTCATAGATATCTTGTTACTTTCACTGCGAAACACGTTGTTTCTTTCAATTTCATCGTTTCATGAATGTTTCGTGAAATAACCATGATTTAGCGAAGATTTAGCTTAATTTTGATGCTTTCAAAGATATCTTGTTACTTTCACTGCGAAACACGTTATTTCGTTGAATTTCATTGTTTCATGAATGTTTCGTGAAATAACCATGTTTTAGCGAAGATTTAGCTTAATTTTGATGTTTTCATAGATATTATGCCACTTACACTGCTAAACACGTGATTACGATGAATTTCGCTTTTCATGAATGTTTCGTGAAATAACCATGATTTTGGGGAGATTTAGCTTAATTTTGATGCTTTCATAGATATCTTGTTACTTTCACTGCGAAACACGTTATTCCGTTGAATTTCGCATTTCATGAATGTTTCGTGAAATAACCATGATTTAGCGAAGATTTAGCTTAATTTTGATGCTTTCATAGATATCTTGTTACTTTCACTGCGAAACACGTTATTTCGTTGAATTTCAACGTTTCATGAATGTTTCGTGAAATAATCATCATTTAGCGGAGATTTAGCTTAACTTTGATGTTTTCATAGATATTATGCCACTTACACTGCTAAACACGTGATATCGATGAATTACGCATTTCAAGAATGTTTCGTGATAAAACCATGATTTTGCGGAGATTTAGCTTAATTTTTTTGTTTTCATAGATATCTTGCTACTTTCACTGCGAAACACGTTATTTCGTTGATTTTCATCGTTTCATGAATGTTTCGTGAAATAACCATGTTTTAGCGAAGATTTAGTTTAATTTTGACGCTTTCATAGATATCTTGTTACTTTCACTGCGTTACACGTTATTTCGTTGAATTTCATTGTTTCTTGAATGTTTCGTGAAATAACCATGTTTTAGCGAATATTTAGCTTAATTTTGATGTTATCATAGATATTATGCCACTTACACTGCTAAACACGTGATTTCGATGAATTTCGCATTTCATGAATGTTTCGTGAAATAACCATGATTTAGCGAAGATTTAGCTTAATTTTGATGCTTTCAAAGATATCTTGTTACTTTCACTGCGAAACACGTTATTTCGTTGAATTTCATTGTTTCATGAATGTTTCGTGAAATAACCATGTTTTAGCGAAGATTTAGCTTAATTTTGATGTTTTCATAGATATTATGCCACTTACACTGCTAAACACGTGATTACGATGAATTTCGCTTTTCATGAATGTTTCGTGAAATAACCATGATTTTGGGGAGATTTAGCTTAATTTTGATGCTTTCATAGATATCTTGTTACTTTCACTGCGAAACACGTTATTCCGTTGAATTTCGCATTTCATGAATGTTTCGTGAAATAACCATGATTTAGCGAAGATTTAGCTTAATTTTGATGCTTTCATAGATATCTTGTTACTTTCACTGCGAAACACGTTATTTCGTTGAATTTCAACGTTTCATGAATGTTTCGTGAAATAATCATGATTTAGCGGAGATTTAGCTTAACTTTGATGTTTTCATAGATATTATGCCACTTACACTGCTAAACACGTGATATCGATGAATTTCGCATTTCAAGAATGTTTCGTGATAAAACCATGATTTTGCGGAGATTTAGCTTAATTTTTTTGTTTTCATAGATATCTTGCTACTTTCACTGCGAAACACGTTATTTCGTTGATTTTCATCGTTTCATGAATGTTTCGTGAAATAACCATGTTTTAGCGAAGATTTAGTTTAATTTTGACGCTTTCATAGATATCTTGTTACTTTCACTGCGATACACGTTATTTCGTTGAATTTCATTGTTTCTTGAATGTTTCGTGAAATAACCATGTTTTAGCGAATATTTAGCTTAATTTTGATGTTTTCATAGATATTATGCCACTTACACTGCTAAACACGTGATTTCGATGAATTTCGCATTTCATGAATGTTTCGTGAAATAACCATGATTTAGCGAAGATTTAGCTTAATTTTGATGCTTTCATAGATATCTTGTTACTTTCACTGCGAAACACGTTATTCCGTTGAATTTCGCATTTCATGAATGTTTCGTGAAATAACCATGATTTAGCGAAGATTTAGCTTAATTTTGATGCTTTCATAGATATCTTGTTACTTTCACTGCGAAACACGTTATTTCGTTGAATTTCATCGTTTCAAGAATGTTTCGTGAAATAACCATGTTTTAGCGAAAATTTAGCTTAATTTTGATGTATTCATAGATATCAATCTACTTTCACTGCGAAACACGTTATTTCGATGAATTTCACCGTTTCATGAATGTTTCGTGGAATAACCATGATTTAGCGAAGATTTAGCTTAATTTCGATGTATTCATAGATATCAAGCTCCTTTCACTGCGAAACACGTTATTTCGATGAATTTCACCGTTTCATGAATGTTTCGTGAAATAACCATGATTTAGCGTAGATTTAGCTCAATTTTGATGTTTTAATGAATAACTAGCTACTTTCACTGCGAAACACGTTATTTCGTTGAATTACATCGTTTCATGAATGTTACGTGAATAACCATGTTTTAGCGAAGATTTAGATTTATTTTGATGTTTTCATAGGTATCAAACTACTTTCACTGCGAAACACGTTATTTCGATGAATTTCATCGTTTCATGAATGTTTCGTGGAATAACCATGTATTAGCGAAGATTTACCTTAATTTTGATGCTTTCATAGATATCTTGTTACTTTCACTGCGAAACACGTTATTTCGTTGAATTTCATTGTTTCATGAATGTTTCGTGAAATAACCGTGATTTAGCGAAGATTTAGCTTAATTATGATGTTTTCATAGATATCAAGCTGCTTTCACTGCGAAACACGTTATTTCGATGAATTTCACCGTTTCATGAATGTTTCGTGAAATAACCATGATTTAGCGAAGATTTAGCTTAATTTCGATGTATTCATAGATATCAAGCTACTTTCACTGCGAAACACGTTATTTCGATGAATTTCACCGTTTCATGAATGTTTCGTGAAATAACCATGATTTAGCGAAGATTTAGCTTAATTTTGATGATTTAATGAATATCTAGCTACTTTCACTGCGAAACACGTTATTTCGTTGAATTTCATCGTTTCATGAATGTTTCGTGAAATAACCATGTTTTAGCGAAGATTTAGCTTAATTTTGATGCTTCATAGATATCTTGTTACTTTCACTGCGAAAAACGTTATTTCGTTGAATTTCATCGTTTCATGAATGTTTCGTGGAATAACAATGTTTTAGCGAAGATTAAGCTTAATTTTGATGTTTTCTAAAATAACATGCTACTTTCACTGCGAAAAACGTCAGTTCGGTGAATTTCTTCGTTTCATGAATGTTTCGTGTAATTACCATGATTTAGCGAAGATTTAGCTTAATTTTGATGTTTTAATGGATATCTAGCTTCTTTCACTGCGAAACACGTTATTTCGTTGAATTTCATTGTTTCATGAATGTTTCGTGAAATAACCATGTTTTAGCGAAGATTTAGCTTAATTTTGATGTATTCATAGATATCAATCTACTTTCACTGCGAAACACGTTATTTGATGAATTTCACCGTTTCATGAATGTTTCGTGGAATAACCATGATTTAGCGAAGATTTAGCTTAATTTCGATGTATTCATAGATATCAAGCTACTTTCACTGCGAAACACGTTATTTCGATGAATTTCACCGTTTCATGAATGTTTCATGAAATAACCATGATTTAGCTAAGATTTAGCTCAATTTTGATGTTTTAATGAATATCTAGCTACTTTCACTGCGAAACACGTTATTTCGTTGAATTACATCGTTTCATGAATGTTACTTGAAATAACCATGTTTTAGCGAAGATTTAGATTTATTTTGATGTTTTCATAGGTATCAAACTACTTTCACTGCGAAACACGTTATTTCGATGAATTTCATCGTTTCATGAATGTTTCGTGGAATAACCATGTTTTAGCGAAGATTTAGCTTAATTTTGATGCTTTCATAGATATCTTGTTACTTTCACTGCGAAACACGTTATTTCGTTGAATTTCATTGTTTCATGAATGTTTCGTGAAATAACCATGATTTAGCGAAGATTTAGCTTAATTTTGATGTTTTCATAGATATCAAGCTACTTTCACTGCGAAACACGTTATTTCGATGAATTTCATCGTTTCATGAATGTTTCGTGAAATAACCATGATTTAGCGAAGATTTAGCTTAATTTTGATGCTTTCATAGATATCTTGTTACTTTCATTGCGACACACGTTATTTCGTTGTTTCATCGTTTCATGAATGTTTCGTGGAATAACCATGTTTTAGCGAAGATTAAGCTTAATTTTGATGTTTTCATAGATAACTTGCTACTTTCACTGCGAAAAACGTCATTTCGATGAATTTCATCGTTTCATGAATGTTTCGTGAAATAACCATGATTTAGCGAAGATTTAGCTTAATTTTGATGTTTTAATGGATATCTAGCTACTTTCACTGCGAAACACGTTATTTCGTTGAATTTCATTGTTTCATGAATGTTTCGTGAAATAACCATGTTTTAGCGAAGATTTAGCTTAATTTTGATGTTTTCATAGATATCAAGCTACTTTCACTGCGAAACACGTTATTTCGATGAATTTCACCGTTTCATGAATGTTTCGTGAAATAACCATGATTTAGCGAAGATTTAGCTTAATTTCGATGTATTCATAGATATCAAGCTACTTTCACTGCGAAACACGTTATTTCGACGAATTTCACCGTTTCATGAATGTTTCGTGAAATAACCATGATTTAGCGAAGATTTAGCTTAATTTTGATGATTTAATGAATATCTAGCTACTTTCACTGCGAAACACGTTATTTCGTTGAATTTCACCGTTTCATGAATGTTTCGTGAAATAACCATGATTTAGCGTAGATTTAGCTCAATTTTGATGTTTTAATGAATATCTAGCTACTTTCACTGCGAAACACGTTATTTCGTTGAATTACATCGTTTCATGAATGTTACGTGAAATAACCATGTTTTAGCGAAGATTTAGATTTATTTTGATGTTTTCATAGGTATCAAACTACTTTCACTGCGAAACACGTTATTTCGATTAATTTCATCGTTTCATGAATGTTTCGTGGAATAACCATGTTTTAGCGAAGATTTACCTTAATTTTGATGCTTTCATAGATATCTTGTTACTTTCACTGCGAAACACGTTATTTCGTTGAATTTCATCGTTTCATGAATGTTTCGTGAAATAACCGTGATTTAGCGAAGATTTAGCTTAATTTTGATGCTTTCATAGATATCTCGTCAGTTTCACTGCGAAACACGTTATTTCGTTGAATTTCATCGTTTCATGAATGTTTCGTGGAATAACCATGTTTTAGCGAAGATTAAGCTTAATTTTGATGTTTTCATTGATAACATGTTACTTTCACTGCGAAAAACGTCATTTCGATGAATTTCATCGTTTAATGAATGTTTCGTGAAATGACCATGATTTAGCGAAGATTTAGATTAATTTTTATGTTTTAATGCATATCTAGCTACTTTCACTGCGAAACACGTTATTTCGTTGAATTTCATTGTTTCATGAATGTTTCGTGAAATAACCATGTTTTAGCAAAGATTTAGCTTAATTTTGATGTTTTCAGAGATATCAAGCTACTTTCACTGCGAAACACGTTATTTCGATGAATTTCACCGTTTCATGAATGTTTCGTGAAATAACCATGATTTAGCGAAGATTTAGCTTAATTTCGATGTATTCATAGATATCAAGCTACTTTCACTGCGAAACACGTTAGTTCGACGAATTTCACCGTTTCATGAATGTTTCGTGAAATAACCATGATTTAGCGAAGATTTAGCTTTATTTTGATGATTTAATGAATATCTAGCTACTTTCGCTGCGAAACACGTTATTTCGTTGAATTTCACCGTTTCATGAATGTTTCGTGAAATAACCATGGTTTAGCGTAGATTTAGCTCAATTTTGATGTTTTAATGAATATCAAGCTACTTTCACTGCGAAACACGTTATTTCGTTGAATTACATCGTTTCATGAATGTTACGTGAAATAACAATGTTTTAGCGAAGATTTAGATTTATTTTGATGTTTTCATAGGTATCAAACTACTTTCCCTGCGAAACACGTTATTTCGATTAATTTCATCGTTTCATGAATGTTTCGTGGAATAACCATGTTTTAGCGAAGATTTACCTTAATTTTGATGCTTTCATAGATATCTTGTTACTTTCACTGCGAAACACGTTATTTCGTTGAATTTCATTGTTTCATGAATGTTTCGTGAAATAACCGTGATTTAGCGAAGATTTAGCTTAATTATGATGTTTTCATAGATATCAAGCTACTTTCACTGCGAAACACGTTATTTCGATGAATTTCATCGTTTCATCAATGTTTCGTGAAGTAACCATGATTTAGCGAAGATTTAGCTTAATTTTGATGCTTTCATAGATATCTTGTCAGTTTCACTGCGAAACACGTTATTTCGTTGAATTTCATCGTTTCATGAATGTTTCGTGGAATAACCATGTTTTAGCGAAGATTAAGCTTAATTTTGATGTTTTCATTGATAACATGTTACTTTCACTGCGAAAAACGTCATTTCGATGAATTTCATCGTTTAATGAATGTTTCGTGAAATGACCATGATTTAGCGAAGATTTAGATTAATTTTTATGTTTTAATGGATATCTAGCTACTTTCACTGCGAAACACGTTATTTCGTTGAATTTCATTGTTTCATGAATGTTTCGTGAAATAACCATGTTTTAGCAAAGATTTAGCTTAATTTTGATGTTTTCAGAGATATCAAGCTACTTTCACTGCGAAACACGTTATTTCGATGAATTTCACCGTTTCATGAATGTTTCGTGAAATAACCATGATTTAGCGAAGATATAGCTTAATTTCGATGTATTCATAGATATCAAGCTACTTTCACTGCGAAACACGTTATTTCGACGAATTTCACCGTTTCATGAATGTTTCGTGAAATATCCATGATTTAGCGAAGATTTAGCGTAATTTTGATGATTTAATGAATATCTAGCTACTTTCACTGCGAAACACGTTATTTCGTTGAATTTCACCGTTTCATGAATGTTTCGTGAAATAACCATGGTTTAGCGTAGATTTAGCTCAATTTTGATGTTTTAATGAATATCAAGCTACTTTCACTGCGAAACACGTTATTTCGTTGAATTACATCGTTTCATGAATGTTACGTGAAATAACAATGTTTTAGCGAAGATTTAGATTTATTTTGATGTTTTCATAGGTATCAAACTACTTTCCCTGCGAAACACGTTATTTCGATTAATTTCATCGTTTCATGAATGTTTCGTGGAATAACCATGTTTTAGCGAAGATTTACCTTAATTTTGATGCTTTCATAGATATCTTGTTACTTTCACTGCGAAACACGTTATTTCGTTGAATTTCATTGTTTCATGAATGTTTCGTGAAATAACCGTGATTTAGCGAAGATTTAGCTTAATTATGATGTTTTCATAGATATCAAGCTACTTTCACTGCGAAACACGTTATTTCGATGAATTTCATCGTTTCATCAATGTTTCGTGAAGTAACCATGATTTAGCGAAGATTTAGCTTAATTTTGATGCTTTCATAGATATCTTGTCAGTTTCACTGCGAAACACGTTATTTCGTTGAATTTCATCGTTTCATGAATGTTTCGTGGAATAACCATGTTTTAGCGATGATTAAGCTTAATTTTGATGTTTTCATTGATAACATGTTACTTTCACTGCGAAAAACGTCATTTCGATGAATTTCATCGTTTAATGAATTTTTCGTGAAATGACCATGATTTAGCGAAGATTTAGCTTAATTTTAATGTTTCAATGGATATCTAGCTACTTTCACTGCGAAACACGTTATTTCGTTGAATTTCATTGTTTCATGAATGTTTCGTGAAATAACCATGTTTTAGCAAAGATTTAGCTTAATTTTGATGTTTTCAGTGATATCAAGCTACTTTCACTGCGAAACACGTTATTTCGATGAATTTCACCGTTTCATGAATGTTTCGTGAAATAACCATGATTTAGCGAAGATTTAGCTTAATTTCGATGTATTCATAGATATCAAGCTACTTTCACTGCGAAACACGTTATTTCGATGAATTTCACCGTTTCATGAATGTTTCGTGAAATAACCATGATTTAGCGAAGATTTAGCTTAATTTTGATGATTTAATGAATATCTAACTACTTTCACTGCGAAACACGTTATTTCGTTGAATTTCATCGTTTCATGAATGTTTCGTGAAATAACCATGTTCTAGCGAAGATTTAGCTAAATTTTGATGCTTCATAGATATCTTGTTACTTTCACTGCGAAAAACGTTATTTCGTTGAATTTCATCGTTTCATGAATGTTTCGTGGAATAACCATGTTTTAGCGAAGATTAAGCTTAATTTTGATGTTTTCTAAAATAACATGCTACTTTCTCTGCGAAAAACGTCATTTCGATGATTTTCTTCGTATCATGAATGTTTCGTGTAATTACCATGATTTAGCGAAGATTTAGCTTAATTTTGATGTTTTAATGGATATCTAGCTACTTTCACTGCGAAAAACGGTATTTCGTTGAATTTCATTGTTTCATGAATTTTTCGTGAAAAAACCATGTTTTAGCGAAGATTTAGCTTAATTTTGATGTATTCATAGATATCAATCTACTTTCACTGCGAAACACGTTATTTCGATGAATTTCACCGTTTCATGAATGTTTCGTGGAATAACCATGATTTAGCGAAGATTTAGCTTAATTTCGATGTATTCATAGATATCAAGCTACTTTTACTGCGAAAAACGTCATTTCGATGAATTTCTTCGTTTCATGAATGTTTCGTGAAATTACCATGATTTAGCGAAAATTTAGCTTAATTTTGATGTTTTAATGGATATCTAGCTACTTTCACTGCGAAACACGTTATTTCGTTGAATTTCATTGTTTCATGAATGTTTTGTGAAATAACCATGTTTTAGCGAAGATTTAGCTTAATTTTGATGTATTCATAGATATCAATCTACTTTCACTCCGAAACACGTTATTTCGATGAATTTCACCATTTCATGAATGTTTCGTGAAATACCCATGATTTAGCGAAGATTTAGCTTAATTTTGATGTTTTAATGAATATCTAGCTACTTTCACTGCGAAACACGTTATTTCGTTGAATTACATCGTTTCATGAATGTTTCGTGAAATAACCATGTTTTAGCGAAGATTTAGATTAATTTTGATGTTTTCATAGATATCAAGCTACTTTCACTGCGAAAAACGTTATTTCGTTGAATTTCATTGCTTCATGAATGTGTCGTGAAATAACCGTGATTTAGCGAAGATTTAGCTTAATTTTGATGTTTTCATATATATCAAGCTACTTTCACTGCGAAACACGTTATTTCGATGAATTTTATCGTTTCATCAATGTTTCGTGGAATAACCATGATTCAGCTAAGATTTAGAATAATTTTGATGTTTTCAGAGATATCAAGCTACTTTCACTGCGAAAAACGTTATTTCGTTGAATGTCATTGTTTCATGAATGTTTCGCGAAATAACCGTAATTTAGCGAAGATTTAGCCTAATTTTGATGTTTTCAGAGATATCAAGCTACTTTCACTGCGAAACACGTTATTTCGATGAATTTCATCGTTTCATCAATGTTTCGTGAAATAACCATGATTTAGCGAAGATTTAGCTTAATTTTGATGCTTTCATAGATATCTTGTTACTTTCACTGCGAAACACGTTATTTCGTTGAATTTCATTGTTTCATGAATGTTTCGTGAAATAACCATGTTTTAGCGAAGATTTAGCTTAATTTTGATGTTTTCAGAGATATCAAGCTACTTTTACTGCGAAACTCGTTATTTCGATGAATTTCACCGTTTCATGAATGTTTCGTGAAATAACCATGATTTAGCGAAGATTTAGCTTAATTTCGATGTATTCATAGATATCAAGCTACTTTCACTCCGAAACACGTCATTTCGATGAATTTCACCGTTTCATGAATGTTTCGTGAAATAACCATGATTTAGCGAAGATTTAGCTTAATTTTGATGTTTTAATGAATATCTAGCTACTTTCACTGCGAAACACGTTATTTCGTTGAATTACATCGTTTCATGAATGTTACGTGAAATAACCATGTTTTAGCGAAGATTTAGATTAATTTTGATGTTTTCATAGGTACAAACTACTTTCACTGCGAAAAACGTTATTTCGTTGAATTTCAACGTTTCATGAATGTTTCGTGAAATAACCATGATTTAGCGGAGATTTAGCTTAACTTTGATGTTTTCATAGATATTATGCCACTTACACTGCTAAACGCGTGATATCGATGAATTACGCATTTCAAGAATGTTTCGTGATAAAACCATGATTTTGCGGAGATTTAGCTTAATTTTTTTGTTTTCATAGATATCTTGCTACTTTCACTGCGAAACACGTTATTTCGTTGATTTTCATCGTTTCATGAATGTTTCGTGAAATAACCATGTTTTAGCGAATATTTAGCTTAATTTTGATGTTTTCATAGATATTATGCCACTTACACTGCTAAACACGTGATTTCGATGAATTTCGCATTTCATGAATGTTTCGTGAAATAACCATGATTTAGCGAAGATTTAGCTTAATTTTGATGTTTTCATAGATATCTTGCTACTTTCACTGCGAAACACGTTATTTCGTTGAATTTCATCGTTTCATGAATGTTTCGTGAAATAACCATGATTTAGCGAAGATTTAGCTTAATTTTGATGCTTTCATAGATATCTTGTTACTTTCACTGCGAAACACGTTATTTCGTTGAATTTCATCGTTTCATGAATGTTTCGTGAAATAACCATGTTTTAGCGAAGATTTAGCTTAATTTTGATGTTTTCATAGATATCAAGCTACTTTCACTGCGAAACACGTTATTTCGATGAATTTCACCGTTTCATGAATGTTTCGTGGAATAACCATGATTTAGCGAAGATTTAGCTTAATTTCGATGTATTCATAGATATCAAGCTACTTTCACTGCGAAACACGTTATTTCGATGAATTTCACCGTTTCATGAATGTTTCGTGAAATAACCATGATTTAGCGTAGATTTAGCTTAATTTTGATGTTTTAATGAATAACTAGCTACTTTCACTGCGAAACACGTTATTTCGTTGAATTTCATTGTTTCATGAATGTTTCGTGAAATAACCATGTTTTAGCAAAGATTTAGCTTAATTTTGATGTTTTCAGAGATATCAAGCTGCTTTCACTGCGAAACACGTTATTTCGATGAATTTCACCGTTTCATGAATGTTTCGTGAAATAACCATGATTTAGCGAAGATTTAGCTTAATTTTGATGTTTTCATAGATATCAAGCTACTTTCACTGCGAAACACGTTATTTCGATGAATTTCACCGTTTCATGAATGTTTCGTGAAATAACCATGATTTAGCGAAGATTTAGCTTAATTTTGATGATTTAATGAATATCTAGCTACTTTCACTGCGAAACACGTTATTTCGTTGAATTTCATCGTTTCATGAATGTTTCGTGAAATAACCATGTTTTAGCGAAGATTTAGCTTAATTTTGATGCTTCATAGATATCTTGTTACTTTCACTGCGAAAAACGTTATTTCGTTGAATTTCATCGTTTCATGAATGTTTCGTGGAATAACAATGTTTTAGCGAAGATTAAGCTTAATTTTGATGTTTTCTAAAATAACATGCTACTTTCACTGCGAAAAACGTCATTTCGATGAATTTCTTCGTTTCATGAATGTTTCGTGTAATTACCATGATTTAGCGAAGATTTAGCTTAATTTTGATGTTTTAATGGATATATAGCTACTTTCACTGCGAAACACGTTATTTCGTTGAATTTCATTGTTTCATGAATGTTTCGTGAAATAACCATGTTTTAGCGAAGATTTAGCTTAATTTTGATGTATTCATAGATATCAATCTACTCTCACTGCGAAACACGTTATTTCGATGAATTTCACCGTTTCATGAATGTTTCGTGGAATAACCACGATTTAGCGAAGATTTAGCTTAATTTCGATGTATTCATAGATATCAAGCTACTTTCACTGCGAAACACGTTATTTCGATGAATTTCACCGTTTCATGAATGTTTCGTGAAATAACCATGATTTAGCGAAGATTTAGCTTAATTTTGATGTTTTAATGAATATCTAGCTACTTTCACTGCGAAACACGTTATTTCGTTGAATTACATCGTTTCATGAATGTTACGTGAAATAACCATGTTTTAGCGAAGATTTAGATTTATTTTGATGTTTTCATAGGTATCAAACTACTTTCACTGCGAAACACGTTATTTCGATGAATTTCATCGTTTCATGAATGTTTCGTGGAATAACCATGTTTTAGCGAAGATTTAGCTTAATTTTGATGCTTTCATAGATATCTTGTTACTTTCACTGCGAAACACGTTATTTCGTTGAATTTCATTGTTTCATGAATGTTTCGTGAAATAACCATGATTTAGCGAAGATTTAGCTTAATTTTGATGTTTTCATAGATATCAAGCTACTTTCACTGCGAAACACGTTATTTCGATGAATTTCATCGTTTCATGAATGTTTCGTGAAATAACCATGATTTAGCGAAGATTTAGCTTAATTTTGATGTTTTCATAGATATCTAGCTACTTTCACTGCGAAACACGTTATTTCGATGAATTTCATCGTTTCATGAATGTTTCGTGAAATAACCATGATTTAGCGAAGATTTAGCTTAATTTTGATGTTTTAATGAATATCTAGCTACTTTCACTGCGAAACACGTTATTTCGATGAATTTCATCGTTTCATGAATGTTTCGTGAAATAACGATGTTTTAGCGAAGATTTAGATTAATTTTGATGTTTTCATAGATATCAAGCTACTTTCACTGCGAAACACGTTATTTCGATGAATTTCATCGTTTCATGAATGTTTCGTGAATAACCATGTTTAGCGAAGATTTACTTAATTTTGATGTTTTCATAGATATCTTGTTACTTTCAAACACGTTATTTCGTTGAATTTCGCTTTCATGAATGTTTCGTGAAATAACCATGATTTAGCGAAGATTTAGCTTAATTTTGATGTTTTCATAGATATCAAGCTACTTTCACTGCGAAACACGTTATTTTGAATTTCATCGTTTCATCAATGTTTCGTGAAATAACCATGATTTAGCGAAGATTTAGCTTAATTTTGATGCTTTCATAGATATCTTGTCAGTTTCACTGCGAAACACGTTATTTCGTTGAATTTCATCGTTTCATGAATGTTTCGTGGAATAACCATGTTTTAGCGAAGATTAAGCTTAATTTTGATGTTTTCATTGATAACATGTTACTTTCACTGCGAAAAACGTCATTTCGATGAATTTCATCGTTTAATGAATGTTTCGTGAAATGACCATGATTTAGCGAAGATTTAGATTAATTTTTATGTTTTAATGGATATCTAGCTACTTTCACTGCGAAACACGTTATTTCGTTGAATTTCATTGTTTCATGAATGTTTCGTGAAATAACCATGTTTTAGCAAAGATTTAGCTTAATTTTGATGTTTTCAGAGATATCAAGCTACTTTCACTGCGAAACACGTTATTTCGATGAATTTCACCGTTTCATGAATGTTTCGTGAAATAACCATGATTTAGCGAAGATTTAGCTTAATTTCGATGTATTCATAGATATCAAGCTACTTTCACTGCGAAACACGTTATTTCGACGAATTTCACCGTTTCATGAATGTTTCGTGAAATAACCATGATTTAGCGAAGATTTAGCTTAATTTTGATGATTTAATGAATATCTAGCTACTTTCACTGCGAAACACGTTATTTCGTTGAATTTCACCGTTTCATGAATGTTTCGTGAAATAACCATGGTTTAGCGTAGATTTAGCTCAATTTTGATGTTTTAATGAATATCAAGCTACTTTCACTGCGAAACACGTTATTTCGTTGAATTACATCGTTTCATGAATGTTACGTGAAATAACAATGTTTTAGCGAAGATTTAGATTTATTTTGATGTTTTCATAGGTATCAAACTACTTTCACTGCGAAACACGTTATTTCGATTAATTTCATCGTTTCATGAATGTTTCGTGAAATAACCATGTTTTAGCGAAGATTTAGCTTAATTTTGATGCTTTCATAGATATCTTGCTACTTTCACTGCGAAACACGTTATTTCGTTGAATTTCATCGTTTCATGAATGTTTCGTGAAATAACCGTGATTTAGCGAAGATTTAGCTTAATTTTGATGCTTTCATAGATATCTTGTCAGTTTCACTGCGAAACACGTTATTTCGTTGAATTTCATCGTTTCATGAATGTTTCGTGGAATAACCATGTTTTAGCGAAGATTAAGCTTAATTTTGATGTTTTCATTGATAACATGTTACTTTCACTGCGGAAAACGTCATTTCGATGAATTTCATCGTTTAATGAATGTTTCGTGAAATGACCATAATTTAGCGAAGATTTAGATTAATTTTTATGTTTTAATGGATATCTAGCTACTTTCACTGCGAAACACGTTATTTCGTTGAATTTCATTGTTTCATGAATGTTTCGTGAAGTAACCATGTTTTAGCAAAGATTTAGCTTAATTTTGATGTTTTCAGAGATATCAAGCTACTTTCACTGCGAAACACGTTATTTCGATGAATTTCACCGTTTCATGAATGTTTCGTGAAATAACCATTATTTAGCGAAGATTTAGCTTAATTTCGATGTATTCATAGATATCAAGCTACTTTCACTGCGAAACACGTTATTTCGACGAACTTCACCGTTTCATGAATGTTTCGTGAAATAACCGTGATTTAGCGAAGATTTAGCTTAATAATGATGTTTTCATAGATATCAAGCTACTTTCACTGCGAAACACGTTATTTCGATGAATTTCATCGTTTCATCAATGTTTCGCGAAGTAACCATGATTTAGCGAAGATTTAGCTTAATTTTGATGCTTTCATAGATATCTTGTCAGTTTCACTGCGAAACACGTTATTTCGTTGAATTTCATCGTTTCATGAATGTTTCGTGGGATAACCATGTTTTAGCGATGATTAAGCTTAATTATGATGTTTTCATTGATAACATGTTACTTTCACTGCGAAAAACGTCATTTCGATGAATTTCATCGTTTAATGAATTTTTCGTGAAATGACCATGATTTAGCGAAGATTTAGCTTAATTTTAATGTTTCAATGGATATCTAGCTACTTTCACTGCGAAACACGTTATTTCGTTGAATTTCATTGTTTCATGACTGTTTCGTGAAATAACCATGTTTTAGCAAAGATTTAGCTTAATTTTGATGTTTTCAGTGATATCAAGCTACTTTCAATGCGAAACACGTTATTTCGATGAATTTCACCGTTTCATGAATGTTTCGTGAAATAACCATGATTTAGCGAAGATTTAGCTTTATTTCGATGTATTCATAGATATCAAGCTACTTTCACTGCGAAACACGTTATTTCGATGAATTTCACCGTTTCATGAATGTTTCGTGAAATAACCATGATTTAGCGAAGATTAAGCTTAATTTTGATGATTTAATGAATATCTAGCTACTTTCACTGCGAAACACGTTATTTCGTTGAATTTCATCGTTTCATGAATGTTTCGTGAAATAACCATGTTTTAGCGAAGATTTAGCTTAATTTTGATGCTTCATAGATATCTTGTTACTTTCACTGCGAAAAACGTTATTTCGTTGAATTTCATCGTTTCATGAATGTTTCGTGGAATAACCATGTTTTAGCGAAGATTAAGCTTAATTTTGATGTTTTCTAAAATAACATGCTACTTTCACTGCGAAAAACGTCATTTCGATGAATTTCTTCGTATCATGAATGTTTCGTGTAATTACCATGATTTAGCGAAGATTTAGCTTAATTTTGATGTTTTAATGGATATCTAGCTACTTTCACTGCGAAAAACGTTATTTCGTTGAATTTCATTGTTTCATGAATGTTTCGTGAAATAACCATGTTTTAGAGAAGATTTAGCTTAATTTTGATGTATTCATAGATACCAATCTACTTTCACTGCGAAGCACGTTATTTCGATGAATTTCACCGTTTCATGAATGTTTCGTGGAATAACCATGATTTAGCGAAGATTTAGCTTAATTTCGATGTATTCATAGATATCAGGCTACTTTTACTGCGAAACACGTTATTTCGATGAATTTCACCGTTTCATGAATGTTTCGTGAAATAACCATGATTTAGCGAAGATTTAGCTCAATTTTGATGTTTTAATGAATATCTAGCTACTTTCACTGCGAAACACGTTATTTCGTTGAATTACATCGTTTCATGAATGTTACGTGAAATAACCATGTTTTAGCGAAGATTTAGATTTATTTTGATGTTTTCATAGGTATCAAACCACTTTCACTGCGAAACACGTTATTTCGATGAATTTCATCGTTTCATGAATGTTTCGTGGAATAACCATGTTTCAGCGTAGATTTACCTTAATTTTGATGCTTTCATAGATATCTTGTTACTTTCACTGCGAAACACGTTATTTCGTTGAATTTCATTGTATCATGAATGTTTCGTGAAATAACCGTGATTTAGCGAAGATTTAGCTTAATTATGATGTTTTCATAGATATCAAGCTACTTTCACTGCGAAACACGTTATTTCGATGAATTTCATCGTTTCATCAATGTTTCGTGAAATAACCATGATTTAGCGAAGATTTAGCTTAATTTTGATGCTTTCATAGATATCTTGTTAGTTTCATTGCGAAACACGTTATTTCGTTGAATTTCATCGTTTCATGAATGTTTCGTGGAATAACCATGTTTTAGCGAAGATTAAGCTTAATTTTGATGTTTTCATTGATAACATGTTACTTTCACTGTGAAAAACGTCATTTCGATGAATTTCATCGTTTAATGAATGTTTCGTGAAATGACCATGATTTAGCGAAGATTTAGCTTAATTTTTATGTTTTAATGGATATCTAGCTACTTTCACTGCGAAACACGTTATTTCGTTGAATTTCATTGTTTCATGAATGTTTCGTGAAATAACCATGTTTTAGCAAAGATTTAGCTAAATTTTGATGTTTTCAGAGATATCAAGCTACTTTCACTGCGAAACACGTTATTTCGATGAATTTCATCGTTTCATTTATGTTTCGTGGAATAACCATGTTTCAGCGAAGATTTACCTTAATTTTGATGCATTCATAGATATCAAGCTACTTTCACTGCGAAACACGTTATTTCGATGAATTTCACCGTTTCATGAATGTTTCGTGAAATAACCATATTTAGCGTAGATTTAGCTCAATTTTGATGTTTTAATGAATATCTAGCTACTTTCACTGCGAAACACGTTATTTCTTTGAATTACATCGTTTCATGAATGTTACGTGAAATAACCATGTTTTAGCGAAGATTTAGATTTATTATGATGTTTTCATATGTATCAAACTACTTTCACTGCGAAACACGTTATTTCGATGAATTTCATCGTTTCATGAATGTTTCGTGGAATAACCATGTTTTAGCGAAGATTTACCTTAATTTTGATGCTTTCATAGATATATTGTTACTTTCACTGCGAAACACGTTATTTCGTTGAATTTCATTGTTTCATGAATGTTTCATGAAATAACCGTGATTTAGCGAAGATTTAGCTTAATTATGATGTTTTCATAGATGTCAAGCTACTTTCACTGCGAAACACGTTATTTCGATGAATTTCTCCGTTTCATGAATGTTTCGTGAAATAACCATGATTTAGCGAAGATTTAGCTTAATTTTTATGTTTTAATGGATATCTAGCTACTTTCACTGCGAAACACGTTATTTCGTTGAATTTCATTGTTTCATGAATGTTTCGTGAAATAACCATGTTTTAGCAAAGATTTAGCTTAATTTTGATGTTTTCAGAGATATCAAGCTACTTTCACTGCGAAACACATTATTTCGATGAATTTCACCGTTTCATGAATGTTTCGTGAAATAACCATGATTTAGCGAAGATTTAGCTTAATTTCGATGTATTCATAGATATCAAGCTACTTTCACTGCGAAACACGTTATTTCGATGAATTTCACCGTTTCATGAATGTTTCGTGAAATAACCATGATTTAGCGAAGATTTAGCTTAATTTTGATGATTTAATGAATATCTAGCTACTTTCACTGCGAAACACGTTATTTCGTCGAATTTCATCGTTTCATGAATGTTTCGTGAAATAACCATGTTTTAGCGAAGATTTAGCTTAATTTTGATGCTTCATAGGTATCTTGTTACTTTCACTGCGAAAAACGTTATTTCGTTGAATTTCATCGTTTCATGAATGTTTCGTGGAATAACCATGTTTTAGAGAAGATTAAGCTTAATTTTGATGTTTTCATAGATAACATGCTACTTTCACTGCGAAAAACGTCATTTCGATGAATTTCTTCGTTTCATGAATGTTTCGTGTAATTACCATGATTTAGCGAAGATTTAGCTTAATTTTGATGTTTTAATGGATATCTAGCTACTTTCACTGCGAAACACGTTATTTCGTTGAATTTCATTGTTTAATGAATGTTTCGTGAAATAACCATGTTTTAGCGAAGATTTAGCTTAATTTTGATGTATTCATAGATATCAATCTACTTTCACTGCGAAACACGTTATTTCGATGAATTTCACCGTTTCATGAATGTTTCGTGGAATAACCATGATTTAGCGAAGATTTAGCTTAATTTCGATGTATTCATAGATATCAAGCTACTTTCACTGCGAAACACGTTATTTCGATGAATTTCACCGTTTCATGAATGTTTCGTGAAATAACCATGATTTAGCGTAGATTTAGCTCAATTTTGATGTTTTAATGAATATCTAGCTACTTTCACTGCGAAACACGTAATTTCGTTGAATTACATCGTTTCATGAATGTTACGTGAAATAACCATGTTTTAGCGAAGATTTAGATTTATTTTGATGTTTTCATAGGTATCAAACTACTTTCACTGCGAAACACGTTATTTCGATGAATTTCATCGTTTCATGAATGTTTCGTGGAATAACCATGTTTTAGCGAAGATTTACCTTAATTTTGATGCTTTCATAGATATCTTGTTACTTTCACTGCGAAACACGTTATTTCGATGAATTTCATCGTTTCATCAATGTTTCGTGAAATAACCATGATTTAGCGAAGTTTTAGCTTAATATTGATGCTTTCATAGATATCTTGTTAGTTTCACTGCGAAACACGTTATTTCGTTGAATTTCATCTTTTCATGAATGTTTCGTGGAATAACCATGTTTTAGCGAAGATTAGGCTTAATTTTGATGTTTTCATTGATAACATGCTACTTTCACTGCGAAAAACGTCATTTCGATGAATTTCATCGTTTAATGAATGTTTCGTGAAATGACCATGATTTAGCGAAGATTTAGCTTAATTTTTATGTTTTAATGGATATCTAGCTACTTTCACTGCGAAACACGTTATTTCGTTGAATTTCATTGTTTCATGAATTTTTCGTGAAATAACCATGTTTAAGCAAAGATTTAGCTTAATTTTGATGTTTTCAGAGATATCAAGCTACTTTCACTGCGAAACACGTTATTTCGATGAATTTCACCGTTTCATGAATGTTTCGTGAAATAACCATGATTTAGCGAAGATTTAGCTTAATTTCGATGTATTCATAGATATCAAGCTACTTTCACTGCGAAACACGTTATTTCGAGGAATTTCACCGTTTCATGAATGTTTCGTGAAATAACCATGATTTAGCGAAGATTTAGCTTAATTTTGATGATTTAATGAATATCTAGCTACTTTCACTGCGAAACACGTTATTTCGTTGAATTTCATCGTTTCATGAATGTTTCGTTAAATAACCATGTTTTAGCGAAAATTTAGCTTAATTCTGATGATTTCATAGATATCAAGCTACTCTCACTGCGAAACACGTTATTACGATGAATTTCATCGTTTCATGAATGTTTCGTGAAATAACCATGATTTAGCGAAATTTAGCTCAATTTTGATGCTTTCTTAGATATCTTGCTACTTTCACTGCGAAACACATTATTTCGATGAATTTCATCGTTTCATCAATGTTTCGTGAATTAACCACGATTTAGCGAAGATTTAGCATAATTTTGATGCTTTCATAGATATCTTGTTACTTTCACTGCGAAACACGTTATTTCGTTGAATTTCATCGTTTCATGAATGATTCGTGAAATAACCATGATTTAGCGAAGATTTAGCTTAATTTTGAAGCTTCATAGATATCTTGTTACTTTCACTGCGAAACACGTTATTTCGTTGAATTTCATCGTTTCATGAATGTTTCGTGGAATAACCATGTTTTAGCGAAGATTTAGATTAATTTTGATGTTTTCATAGATATCAAGCTACTTTCACTGCGAAAAACGTTATTTCGTGGAATTTCATTGTTTCATGAATGTTTCGTGAAATAACCGTGATTTAGCGAAGATTTAGCTTAATTTTGATGTTTTCATAGATATCAACCTACTTTCACTGCGAAACACGTTATTTCGATGAATTTCATCGTTTCATCAATGTTTCGTGAAATAACCATGATTTAGCGAAGATTTAGCTTAATTTTGATGCTTTCATAGATATCTTGTTACTTTCACTGCGAAACACGTTATTTCGTTGAATTTCATCGTTTCATGAATGTTTCGTGAAATAACCATGATTTAGCGAAGATTTAGCTTAATTATGATGTTTTCATAGATATCAAGCTACTTTCACTGCGAAACACGTTATTTCGATGAATTTCATCGTTTCATCAATGTTTCGTGAAATAACCATGATTTAGCGAAGATTTAGCTTAATTTTGATGTTTTAATGGATATCTAGCAACTTTCACTGCGAAACACGTTATTTCGTTGAATTTCATTGTTTCATGAATGTTTCGTGAAATAACCATGTTTTAGCGAAGATTTAGCTTAATTTTGATGTTTTCAGAGATATCAAGCTACTTTCACTGCGAAACACGTTATTTCGATGAATTTCACCGTTTCATGAATGTTTCGTGAAATAACCATGATTTAGCGCAGATTTAGCTTAATGTCGATGTATTCATAGATATCAAGCTACTTTCACTGCGAAACACGTTATTTCGATGAATTTCACCGTTTCATGAATGTTTCGTGAAATAACCATGATTTAGCGAAGATTTAGCTTAATTTTGATGTTTTAATGAATATCTAGCTACTTTCACTGCGAAACACGTTATTTCGTTGAATTACATCGTTTCATGAATGTTACGTGTAATAACCATGTTTTAGCGAAG